>JACM01036596.1:0-31973 GCA_000787095.1 Periophthalmodon schlosseri
ATTCATCAGAGCATCAGATAGTGTTCCGCAGGAGGGGACTCTCACATAGACGCTAACCAGACCAATGCTGTTTCGTGTGATCTGGGGAGAGAAACACGTTGACGGGATGAAGGGGTTACACAGCAAATTTCTGTTTTAAAAATCACATCATATAGCAGCGTTTTAAAAGGTGCCATACTGTGGAACATTCTAGGCAAATCAATAACATATGCATGAAGACAGTCAGGTGGTGGACCCAGTATTACATAGTGCTTTGAACTTATCTAGCTCCATGGAGAAAAGCATGTCGGATCTGTTGGGAAGCCACCCCGTTCACAGTAAGAGTGTTTCTCAAGTAATTTTTGAGCGATAAAAAGATCTTAAACATTTCAAACTTCAGATATATCTCCTCAACTAATGCTCGACTAATTCCCTTAGTATTGAGGCTTAAGTGCTTATCTAAATGCAGTGCTCTGTCAGGCTGATAGCTGTCAAGCTGATGAGTAGCTTTTGCTGCTGTTATTGTAAGTATATACAATTTAATTTGATTCCATTTATTTTTGTATAGCCCCAAATCACAACAGCTGTCGTCTCTGTGCTTCACAAAGTAGTTGATTTAAAGGAAGCATACTATGCAAAACTGACTTTTTTGAGTTTTTAACTATTTTAGATTGTTGTCCCCTCATTAAATACATACCTGGAATTGTATTTTGCTTCACTCGTGCTTGTTTTATCAATCCATTAGTCCAAAGTTTCTTTCTGTGAGCACTCAAAAATGCTGTAATTGCATTTAGCATGAATTGTGACATCACAGGTAAAAAACTCAGACTCTTCTGCTTCATTTTTAAGCACATAAGCCATCACCTGACTCAAATTCTGTTCACAACAAATGCGCGACTGTGCATAACATTCACGGGGGATACGGACATCAGTTGTTTATTTTTCATTGTTCATCCCCGTTGCTGACAGCAGAGAGAACTCCCACGCCTAAATCCCTCGGTGGAAACAGATGTAGTTTATAAAGTCTGTTTTCCCAATGCAGACATTATTTTAAGTTAGAAAATGTGAAATACTTTACTTCACTTCCCAAGGTGACCAAACCTGTGTTTAAAAGGGAATTAAAGGCACAAGAAAGCATAATGTGTTCTTCAACCAAATCAAACAATGAAACAGACTAGCAGATTGAGCAGCATTCACACGAAACAAGCACATGGATTGCAGCCACGTTTGGGATTACGAGCCATAACCTCATATTACGGCTCTCATCATTTTCGATTCATCCGCCCCAACGCACATTCACTTTTCTTTGAAACTGCAGCCATCTGAAATATTACATCAGAACAATAGGTTTTTCACTTCAGGCCTGATACGAGGCACTTATTTCACTTTATCTTTGACAAGGCATTTCTCAGCCCTGAGTCTGAACTTACTGAAGTTAGTTTACAGCTCCAGCAGCAGCAGCAGTCAGCCACGTGTGGAGCTCTGTAATGTGCGGGTGTTTCAGAGCCCACAGTGAACAGGAGCAGATCTGGACAAGGACTATTCTTTATGTTACACCTACGGCTGAGGCATCCTGGATGTAAATATCTCAGTCTGTCTCTCCATTCTGTGTCTCTCCGTTCTGAGGCCAATATTTTATTTTTTTAATACAGATCGGGGCAACGTAAATGAATATTATAAAACATATTGTAAATGTTCCTTTGGAGTTTTTTGGTATAGTGAGTTTTAAGGTCTAGTCACCAATAGAAATGATCAGGTTCAACATTTGTGAATTAACGTTTTTGATATTTTGCAGGAAAGTACAAAGTGATTAATAGGGAAACATAGCTCCGCCCCCCATCTGGGAGTATGACATCATCATATTCTGGATCTAAATATCTCAGTCCATCCCTCCTCATCTTCAGTCAGGTACATACTCTAAACCAGAGGAGGAAAGTAACAAGTACAGTACTTTCACTTTTGTAATGAGAACAAAAGTGAAAGTACTGTACTGTACTACAGTTTTTGCATATCTGTATATCTGTTTGCAGTCGATATACTGTAGTGCGAGTGTGGTGTTGCTTGGCTCTCCATGCATTCATGATTAGGCCTGTCACAACAACAAATTATGAAGTGCGATATATTGCTGTAGAAAATATAGAATATAGAATTTAAACTGATTTATACCACTGGCACAATAGTCCTGAAGACTGAAAAACCCAGTAAACGCTTTAATAAAACTGTAATATTGTTAAAAAATCATGAGCTACAATAAATAAATAGCAGGATGTATCTATAATGAGTCATACAAATTAATTAACATCTTTTCATAGTACAGAAAAGTAACAAAATGTTCAACACTAGTATAAAGAAAAAGCACCCACAGATAAATATTGACTAGTGACGTTCATAAACGAGTTGGCTCTTTTGAATGGTTCTTTAATGCAAACGGATGGAACCGGATCTCATTTTTGAAAAGAGCCAAATCTTTTTCTTTTTTGTTTTTATGCATTTTTACAATGATAAACACTGAACCGACGCAAGAATCAGCACAGAAGCAGAGCAGGCGACACGACTGAGAGATTTGAGAGACAAAAAACGTATTTTGCATCATTTTTTTTAATACTTTAGATATATTCTGCATGATTTAAAAGAGTAAACACAGTCCCGCTCTCAGTTTGAACCAGTTTAAACACATTTAAGCCTTGGTCATTTCTCTCTGTGATTGGTTTGTGATTAAAATGACTTGTCACATTGGCTTCTGTCATAGAAATAAATATAAAAAGAACTAGTCTTTTGAACGGCTCTTTGAAATGAATGGATCCAAAAGACTCAGATCCCATAAAAGAGCCAAAAGTCCCATCACTAATACTGGCCCCCCAAAAATTGTTCCATCTATAATTTATTAAACAATACGTCGATATAGTACTTAAGGCCTAACTATGATCAAATTGGTCTTCAAACCGCCCTCATCTTGTTCTAATCATGTTTCCTCACAGACATCTACAGACGTGTGTACATGAAACCCACTGTGTTGTCGCTGAAAGGTTCCCGTATATTCACAGCCTTTTCTGGTAAGTCAGGGTGACCACTTCTATTAGAGCCAAATGGAACAGGAAAGGGTCCATTTCACACAAATCACTGCATGTTACACATTCAGACGGCTCCGTGCCTTTTTGAAAACATCTGTGAAATAGCCCTGAGGATTACTGTAATCTATGGCTTTAATAAAACTGGTGTGGGGCCATGTGGAGTAAATGAAAGTGTTAATCAAGATATTAGATCACAGCGTGGTCCTATTAGTATTCTAAAAGCGCAGGCTGTTATAGCTGGTCGAGTGGAGGGGCTCAAACGCACAGATTTTGAGTTTGAATTCCATAAATGTAACCTAACTGTGTACCCAGATGTGAGGTAAACATGTTCAAATTAAATATAGCTTTCACTGATAACAACTAAAATGCTGATTTATTCTTAATTATAAAAATCTTGCCCATCGTGTCCATTTTTAAGTTATAATTTGGTGTTTTGGTTCTCAATATGACTATCCAATCTGAAAGCAGAATGAGCCTCACATGAGTCCTTCATTTCGGTTGCCAGTTTCAATGCTGAAATTCAGTTGATTTGAACCCAGAATGGCTTTCTCTGATTTGAATCCTCCGTACCTAAACCCCCAACACCTGCAGCCCATTTTTCAACAGTAAAACGTGTATGTGTCCTCTATATGCAGGTTAAGTTACTGGCAACAGGTTCAGTTGTGACACACACACATATTTGACAGGGACATTCATGTACCAGAACTGGCTAAAAGGTTATGACTGATCTGTAGCCCATGGACAGATTTACAAACGTCTACTCCACGGAGACAAGCAGGTAGCAGATATTCCACTAAAAAAGTTGTATAGTGTAAGTTTAAAATAATAAATCCACTCGTCTCAGACCTGACATGTGATGAAAACCACACATTTTCATCCCCTAATTCTAGTACCAATTCTCAAGCAGATCCCAGATGTTTTAAAAAAGCGCTTTTATGCCAGTGATGTGACGTTCATGACCGAGTCGGATTTTTTGAATGGTTCCTTAGGAGACTGCGAAATATAAAGACGCAGGACTAAATTTTGGAAAACGGTGGTGTCTGTCAGAAGCACAAAATTACGGAATACGCTGCCAGAGCACACGAGAAACTATGGCAACTACTCAACCTTCAAAAAAGTTCTTAAAATGTCTTGGAAGCAAACCAATCATGCAGCCATGAATGATCTTACGCATTTTTCTTGAGCACTAACTTCTGTGTATCTTTAGTATTATGCAAAATCTTGGAGCTTTCTACCATGTTATAACGTTATTCCCTCATCAAAAACATACCTGAAGAGATTTTATGTCATCCATCCATGCATGTTTCTAGTGATCTCTCCCAGTCCCTATTCGAACCCTCCTTTCTGTCCAAGAATCAGCCCACAAGCCTACGTTGTGTTTCTAGTGATCTCTCCCAGTCCCTGTTCGAACCCTCCTTTCTGTCCAAGAATCAGCCCACAAGCCTACGTTACCCATGATTCTGCGCTACAATTTTCCATGAATATACCAAAGCACGATACAAAACAATACACTACAACTTCACAAACCTGATGCAATGTGCGGTAGTTTCATTTGCAGAATACTAAAGTGATAGCGCGCTGCAGGGGGACTGACTTTGGAGGGTCAGAAACAAAAGTGAAACATATTGAACATGTTAATGAATTGTTTTCGGCAAATACAGCATTTTCAAAACAATGAAAAGTAACATGGTGATCTAAATACGTTATGCGTTAGAAGTTAATACCCCATAAAAGTGTAATGTAAAGTGTAATGGATCAAATGACACCTTGCCCTAATTCGAATAAATAAACAAACCACATTTTATGCCCAGAATTGTGTACATGACTGATAATATTTCTGGAGGTGACCGATTGGTGGTGAGAAGAGGGTTCAAATGGCTCAGATTGGCAGTCTCGCTTCTGTCAGTCCACCCCAGGGCAGCTGCGGCTACGAAAGCACCACCACCGTGAATAATGCATGAAATTGTAGACCTTATGTGAGATCACCAAAGAAACAAACAGTGCTTAGAATTCCTTATAACTGCTGTGCAAACTCTTTCTTCTCCACATCCCCTTTCCTCTTATAAATATGCATGCGTTCATAATGAGCACTAATAATATATTGATTAGAGGTGTGGGAAGAAGGGTAAGGGTGCCAGAAGGGGGCAAAAACATGCTGAATAAAATATGTGGCAATAAATTTACCTGTCTGAAGGGTGTGCATATGCTGATTGGCTTTCATTGTTGTCTGAATGCATAGTTTATGGCTAACTTTTTTATTAATACTTGTTTTAAACCTTTTGGGGTTTTTTTTTTAGGCTGGCGCAATAAACGATATGAGATAATCAGTGACGTGTTGTGTGAGTGTTTGGAGTGAGCTTGTTTGACTGACATTTTCATTAGCTGGGGTCTGGGGGCTAAAGGCTAACAGGAGGCTAACAGGAGGCTAAAGGCTAACGGTTGCTGGCAGCTAAAGACGCACTCATTAGAGCAGGTTATGGGTTCATCTCCCACTAGACACATAGGAGTTCATTATTGAGTGAGTGATTGAAGGCATAAAATAGTGATGGGACTTTCGGCTCTTCCATGGGATCCGAATCTTTTGGATCTGTTCATTTCATAGAGCGAAATGAGACAAATGGCCAAGGGTAAGATTTGATTAAATTGTTCAAACTGAAGGTGCGGCTGTGTGTTTGCAATTGAGCACACTCTGAATAAAATGTTGTAGTAAAATGCCAATTATTATAATTATTCCGATTCCATCTGGAACTGATTTTAAAATCCATCGAGGTTGGAGGAGCAAACACATGTGCTTTCTTTCTATTCCAGCAACAGAGATTTTGCACCCACGTGAAAAATTTGGTTAGGCGTTTAGTTTTTTTGTTTTTGTTATTAAATGAGTTCGTAGACAATGATTTATCTTAAAACTAATCAGATTAGTGACCCTTACCTGGCACGGGTGTGATTTTAACGGGTATAGATCGCATAGATTACAGCCTAAATCTACAGAAAACCAGCATCATTTGAATGAAACGCCCCAAAATATTCACGTCTCAAGTGGCCTCACCTCCGGGGTTACAGCATGAGCTCACAGAATACGGCTAAATGCTGCGTTTATCTGAAGAAGGAATCATAAAGAATTACATAAAAAAGAAGGAATATGTTGTTTTTGCTCATAAAAATGCAGTAAAATGCAGAAAATATGCGATATGACCCCAAAAATATCCTATATTTGTTATTTAATATTTATAAACATTTATTTTAACCATTTACTCATTCAACTTCCAAATCTCCATAATAGCCTCGCCTGAACCAGCGGAGAGCAGTTCTGGTTCAGGCTCAGATGAGTTGTGAGTGGTGTTAGGAGCCTCAGCCTGAGCAGCACTTCACCCGGGAACGACCGAGTGCACAGAGGACGGGCCGAACTCGGGCTTCTGCACCGGGCTGGTGTGCAGCGAGTTGTGCCAGAAGTTAAGTATGCTGCTGTTTTATATTTAAAGCAATGAGCTCATGGTGATAACTTGGGACGTGTTTAGTTTAAAAAGCGGAGCCTCGACAATAGTTAACTAGCAAACAGCTTATGGTTATCAGAAAATTTAACTGCGTTTTTGGCTCAAGTGAGTCTAAAAAACAAACATATGAAGGGGCAATAATTTCATGCAGTTAAAAGCCGTTTTCCTGTGCAGTTTGGCGTTTGTTTGAAATGGGTGCGTGTGATACGCCACCTCAGACCTGTCGTACGATTTGTGTGCACCGTGCATTCACGTCAATTTTCATAAATCCTGCAGAGCTCATCGTTTTTGTCATACACCAAATATACACATCGATTTCTCCGCTTGGAATTTCTGTAAATGAGGGCCAATGTGCTCTAAATAATGTGCAGATGTTGTAGCCTATGCAGCATGTCAATGTAATAAACACACAAAAAACACTGATTTAACTTTAGTTTGTGATTTTACTTTCTACAATTGTCATTTATAATGTCAAATTTGGGATAGTTCCTCTTCAGATGCTAGCTGGTACATCCCTTTTAATTCGCTATCTGACTGATAGCCTCTGTCCCACATAAGTGACGATCCAGAGATGATTCCTGGGTGCAAAGCAGCGGAGTGAGACACTGCTACTGTCACTGAGCTCTCGCACTGTCACAAATCAAGCGTTCAGTCTCAGAGCAGATGTGTGTCCCATGTACAAAAACAATAAGCCACATTATGAAAATGATATTGCTGGTGTCAGATTACAAAACGTAATAAAAATACTGACTTATGCCATTAACAAACTAATGGATAAGCATGTAAAATGTGGACTGCTAAACATTAGGTTTCTTTCCTCCAAATCACTTTAAGTAAATGAGTTAATTGGCGACCATAACATAGATCTTCTAGCTCTAACTAAAACGCAGCTCCAGCACCAGATGAATATGTTAGTGCAGTAACGACTGGAGGGATCAAAGATACGGACTTGGGGAAACAATTGAACAGAGTTTTATTTAGAGCACAGAGATATGAATGATAGTTGGCGGAGCAGGTGGTGGAGGTTTGGGTCGGCGGTTGACGTTCTGGCACAGGTCGTAGATAGCGGGCGCTGGGGTGTTCGTACCGGTCGTGGAGAGCTGGGTCGGAAACAGAGGTGCAGGAGCGGGATGTGGCAAAAAACAAGAAAGACCAACTGAATACTGAGAGCATAGCCAAAAAACAAGACGGAGCCAAGTGAAACTGTACCATGGAGGATACACGGACGATCTGGCGACACGTGTCGGATCCTCGTCCCTTTGTACTCCAGAGGAGAAGGCATGATTGCTTGATCAGCTGCAGGTGTGTAGTGGGTGGTCCCAGAGTCTCCGCCCAGCTCCAGGTACAGATACAGAAGGGTGGGAGAAGACAGCACAAAAACACAGGAGCAAATTGGATTCTTGACAGTTAGACTAAATGAGTCTACTCCACCTAGTCACTTCAGAGCCCCAGGAGCACAGGCCGAGGTGCTGGTGTGGCATTTTACTTCTTCGTAAAACTAACAATGCATTTAGCTCATTTGAAAGCCTCGTACTGTCAATTTCTTGTCCAAATCGGAGAAACCAAAAAGCTGTTTTACTGATAATAATCTGTCGACGTCGAGTTTTTGATTGAGTTCTCTGACTTTATGTCAAGTCTAGTGTTAGCTTGGGAAAGGATCGTAATAGTTGCAGATTTTAAAGTACATGTTGACAATAGCAGTGACTGCTAGCAGTCAGCAGAGACTTGGTAATGCCTTCAGTGCCCTACTAGATAGAATCGGTGAATATGTGAATAAACCAACCCACAGTCACAAGCGCAGCCTGGATCTTATTCTAACATATGGTGTAGAGGTCAGTGACCTAAATGTCCTCCCTCAAAATCCCATATTATCTGACCATTTTCTAATTACCTTTTCAGTTTATCTTAAAGATTATCCTGCTCCCCAGAATAAAACTATAATGAAAAGAACAATATCTGAAAAAAATATTTTCAAAGTTCAAAGAAATAACAGAGCCAGTATTTAGGGACATACCATGTGACTCTGCTGAAACAGCTTTAGTCTAACTATAAGTGATCAGTTTGCTGACAGAACAATGCACTCCCTGAAAACTACTCTTGATATTGTAGCTCAGTTAAAACAGCAGACTGTAAGGCCCAGACCTCCCGCCCCATGGTACAATGAAGAACTGCAGTCATTCAAACAAAAGGTTCGAAAATTAGAGAGGCCATGGCGCCATTCCCACTCTGAGCAATCCCTACAGGCATGGAAAATCTGCCTATTGTCTTATAAGAAGGCTCTGTGGAAGACCCAAACCAGATTGTTTCTATTAAATTTGAATACTAACAAAAACAACAGCAGGTTCCTGTTCAGCTCTGTAGCCAGGCTGACAAACTGCCACAGTTGAACCCTCAATCCCTGCTACACTCAGCAGCAATGACTTTCTTAACTTTTTTAACTGCAAAATCACAACCATTAGAGATACATTAAACAACATTACTTCTACAGTTAGTACTGAGAAAGCCCAGGCTGTAAAACTAGTGTCCCACATAAATCCACCAGAGCTACTAGACACGTTTACTGCTGTCGACCAAGCGGAGATAACTTCAGCCTTTATGTCCTCAAAAACATCAACTTGTATGTAAGACCCTATTCCAAGCAGACTCCTCAAAGAAATGCTCCTTCTAATTATAGATCCTATCCTTAATGTAATAAATACCTCATTAGAAAATGGCTACATCCTCCAGTCCTTCAAATATGCAGTGATTAAACCACTTCTGCAAGAAACCCAATCTTGAACCTGATCTATAGGATTTAACTATAGACCCATCTCTAATCTAATCTTGAGGGCACCCCTCAGCCGTTTATCGCATAGGTACCAGTTTGTTAACGTAAACCAGAGCTCCTCGCCGTAAAGTAGCTTACGGTGACGCAGGATTCTATACTTGGTTCAGTCCTGTTCACACTTTATATGTTGCCAATGGGTAATATCAGAAAACGTATCATTAATATCCACTGATAAGCTGATGACACACAGCTGTACTTATCAATGAAACTGGATCAGATTGATCAAGTAGACAGACTTGGGGCCTGTGTGAAGGACATAAAAACCTGGATGACACTTAACTATCTGCTTCTTAACCCTGAAAAACTCATTCACATCACATATAAACCAAACCTGTAGAACAGCCTTTTTCCATCTGCGTAATATCACCAAAATCAAAAATATCTTGCCTAAAAGGTGATGCTGAAACCATATCCATCCTTGTTACATCAAGGCTAAATTACTGTAATTCCCTAATAGCCGCGTGTCCTAAAAGCTCTATAAAAAGCTTTCAACAGCTTCAAAATGTAGCAGCCAGGCTCTTCACAGGAACTAAGAGAAGAGAGCACTTCACCCCAGTGCTGGAGTCCCTTCACTGGCTTCCTGTCGAGTTTAGAATTAAATTCAAAGTTCTCCTCCTGACATATAAAGTCATAGAGGGCATGGCCCCATCGTATTTACAAGATGCTATAGTACCATATCATCCAAACAGAGCACTCCGCTCTTAAAATGCTGGACTAATGGTGGTTCTTAGAGTGTCTAAAAGCACAGTAGGAGGGAGAGTGTTCAGCTACCAAGACACTCCTCACTGAATTAGCTTAAAGCCAGGTCAGTTGGGAGCAGAAATTAAACCCACAGTTTTAGCTTAGCTGCCTTAGGAACAACTATGCTGAGTGTGGTAACTTGAGCACTATCCTCCTACTTTCCCTGTCGACAACATTCACTATTCAGTTCACCTGTAGTTCATTCATTGCTATTCACAAGTTGTTCCCTGTCCCACTCCCCTCTGGGAGTTTCAGATGCCTGGCTGCTGACCACTTGTTGATGACTGGACCCTAGATGCCTTCCTATACCCTGACCCTGTTCTGTGGACACCTGGTTGGATGACCCCTACCCTACCCTGGATAAGCCTCCCTCTTTCTCTTAGTCTTGAGTGGGCTCTGACGCTACAGATTTGAACTTTATCTTCAAACAGATGCACATTAGTCCTGGACACCTCTGCTGCCTGTCTGTACATGGGAGTGGATCTCTCCTTCACTGTGGTTCTCCTCCAGTAATGTTTGGTATGCAGGCCAGTATGGGTTTGGAGGTGCATGCCGGTATTGGGTGACGACAACTGCAGGAGCTCTTTGCTACAAATTTTGGACAAGATGTTTCAACATTTGCATTCTGGCACAGTGTATGCAAGTTCTATATTTTCTGCATTATCTGGTTGACATAAATCAAGTGATTGTTTGCTACAATACAAAGAAACAGATGATAAAGTCACAATGGGTTGTGTTCAAGTGACATAGCAACACTGTAGAAGGCCTATAGTTCAAAACTTTGCCCGAGGACAGGTTTGAATTCCATGGTGAACTTTGCTGTTTAACTGCAGATTTGTTTACCTGGTTTATAGCTACAATTTTTGGGGGATTTTTGTTTGGATGTTTGTTTGGACTAGCCCCCCCACTTAGTCCTTTCTGCCACTGTGATATTGCACCATGACACAAAAAATTTCTGGGAGTGTCATGCAGTTGTTTCTGTATAGTTTTCCAATCTCTGTCTACTATTTGCTTTTTTGACGCTCTTGAAAATGCACCATGACAGAGAAACAGGTGTCTGGGATAGTGTCAGGCAGTTGGTTTCCCATGATTCTTAATAACAATGTGCCTGATTGGACGAAAAAAGGTGACCCTGTCAGTAGCTCCTGCATTAGTTATTTCCCGAGGAAAAAGCTATGCAAAATTATATAATCTATATTATAGTTTAGGCTCCTTTTTCTTAATTAGCAGACAATACATTATGTAAATATAATTTATTTTGACAAAATAATAAAAATCAGAGACAGGCCCTTTAAATAAAAATTAAAAAAAGCTTAAGCAATGGAATTTTAGAGCGTTTGAGCTCTGATCCAGCATCACGAAGCCTGAAGCTGTTTCTACACTCAATGCTTTTACGTGCAGAGTCCATAGAGGAGTGTCAGATGGACTCGGGCAGTTGTGTGCAGTGAATAGGAGCTTGTTACAGCGGAGAGGATCACAGTGACAGGTGGAGAGCGAGGATCAAGTACAGGGGCACTTCTCACAGTTATCGGTTTCTTTCTATTGACCTGAGTGAGAAGTGCATTCTGCTCATTTACTGAAACAATTATGGATTCAATAAAGGCACTGTACCTGATGTTTACTTACTCTTTAAAATGAACTACTTCCATTTCTCACATTTTTAACAGTTTGCAGTTATTCCTCACTTACTTAATGCATTCTGAGCATCCCAGTTATTCACCTCGATGAGTTTATAAGTGTTTTTCACAACTCTCAGAGACTAAGACAGAGTTTTGCTGATACAACAAAGAGCACTTAGAATGCTAACGCGCACTTACTGATTATCTGACAATGAAATGCTTTATAATTGGATGCAGAGAGCACACAGCTGACTTATTTTGACCTCAAGAGCTGCTTAAACAATACATCTGTACTGGGACGATACAAGTTTTGCTCCTATTTTTCGGGTACATGGCCTTTAATAGTGTGGGTAGCTCTGTTTTTCCACTCCTCTGCACGGCTTAAAATCAGACTCATTATTGTTTTATTTAGTGGTTTTAACAAGGTTGGATTTTTCAGTTAGTTGCCCTACATATGTTTGGACACATTTCAACATATTTTTGAGTGATTTCAATATTTTAGTGCATAAAGTAAAATTAAAAAAATAACAATAATAATTTTAATAATGCTCCACGGACAGATGATTTAGCTTGAAATATTAAGAAATGTACAAAAATACTGTCCTACACACTAAATTAGTCAAAACTACTTAAAGCCACAGTATGTAACTTTTCTGCCAAAATGACATTAAAATAAAAGCATGTTTTAGTTTTTTCTTTTCTATTCTATTTGGTTGTGTTGCTGATCTGACATATCAAGAAAAACATCCATCTTTTTTTCCGACTCTGTGACCTGACTTATTTGGCTCAGAGAAGGGCCTCCTCCTGCTTGTTTCCATGGAAATGTTGCTCCTTTGGCTATAATTTTCCGCAGTATGGCATAAAACTCTCCGTGGGGAATGTTCCGAAGTATGGTTTTAACCTTCTATTTTCACGCAGGTGACGTGCCACCTCCAGACGGTTACATACTGTAACTTTAAACAATACATAATATATTTATTTGGGGCTGAACGTTATGGCGAAAATATCTTATTGCGATACTGCGGACAAGCATTGTGATTATATTAAGTAGGATTGTGTTCAAAGTTCACATTTTAAACGCACCCAGAAGAATTGACAAAAAGACTGAAACTGAACTGACAAACTAATACAAGAATCAGATTTCAGAACATGTTTGTACGAGAGGGTTAGCAGTTTTTAAGCAGAGTAAGAATAAGAGGATAACGTGTCGTATGCGGCAGAAATGATGGCACTTCCAAAACTGCAGCCTTTGCTATTTGCCAGTTGCGTCCATTCAAATTGTGATTTTGATTTGATTGTGATTAACCTTGCAACACTTTGAATTCAAGTTCATTTGACTCATTTTCAAGTTTTGCCGTATAGAAGAATTGAACTTGAGGTTACAGATTAAGTAATGTGACTTCAAAAACACAAAGAAGCTGCACAGAATACACCTTGTTCATATCGGAACATTACCTGGCCCTATATTTAGACCCTAACCTCACCTCCTTTCGTCATTTCAATCAGAAACATTCTTATATCCGTTTCAATTTATGTGTTGTTGTTTTTTTTTTAACAGGGTTTATTTACTTGAGCGCACATACAGTTGGATCGTGCCTGGGGATAACAGAGTGTGGAGTTAAAAGCCTCCCTGTTAAGATTCTACAGAGAGAAGTTTAATCGAACTCCACTGGATTCCTCATTTAGTGAATCAGACGCTCAGTGTGACAGAGTCGGAGGGGAGGGGGAGGAAAGTGCTCGTGGAATAACAATATCACAACAACAACTCCAGGCTACAAAGATTCATTTAGGAAAGGAAGAAAAAGTGCCAAAATGTGTTAATTTCAGCGCTCCGGCACAGATTTTAAAGAGGGGGTATTTTACTTCTGTGGGGTATTAACTGTTAACACACACGGAGCTAATATGATTAACTGAGATTCAGGAGCAGGACCACGCCTCAGCTTCCTTCTGCTCCTGTCCAGCGAACCACAGCTCACCTCAGGCACACCTTTAATTACCCAGAAGCCCTATTGATACAAGTCTATCCCAGCGACACCGTCTGTCTCCTCTTTCTCTCAACCCCTCCCTTCCACTCCATGTCTCTTGTTCATCTTTCCTCACCATCTACATTGATAGCACACGAAACTTTGCACGTATAAAAAAGTACATCGCACATAATTGTTGTTTTTAAATGCATTTATTGTCTTTGTTTTTGCCACGTTTAGATCCTGAGGCACAGTGGCACTTTAATTGGCAGCTGCTTGTCCCTGAAGGGTAAGGAGGTAGTGCAATATCTGTTTTTCAGCGTTGATGTGTGTGTTTGTGTATATAGTGTTTTAATGAGTGATGTTTTTGCATGTACTTCCCTCCTGTTCTTGTGTCCAGGTCCTAAAAATGTCCTCCTGGAAACGAGCTCCACTTTTCCAAGAAAATTTACACGGAAAGCAGGATAGGTGTTTTATTGGTTTATGGATTTTAAAGTTTACTACGTGCATGGTTTTAGGGTTTTTTAGGGTTTTAAATAGTTTGTGGTTTTTGGGTTTGCTTTATGGAGTGTTTAGTTGAGTATTTTAAAGCTAATGTTAATTTGCTATCCCTGTTTTAGCTTACATAGTTTTATCCAATCAGTCAGACCAGATACCTCTTCCCATCACTCTGCGTTTTGCTGCTGGAGAAGAAACTGCTCCTAACCTCCGCCTCCACGTTGCACTTTTAGGTACGTGCACTTTGTAAATTATTGAATTACAAGAAAAATAAGTGTTCGTGGCTAACCTACATCACAAGGAGCATGGATGACATAGGCTTGTGGGTAGAGCATTGCACAGAATCTTACAGCTAACCATAAGGAGGGTTGGAATAGGGCCCGGGAGAGGTTGCTAAATTACTGAAACATGCATGGATGACATCTAAAACCTCTTCAGGCATGTTTTTGATGAAGGAACAAAGTTATAACATGGTAGAAAGCTTTAAAAAAAAAAATTAAAAATCTATTTTGCAATACCCCCTCTTTAAAGATATCTTTGAGATCTTCTTATAATGGGTTCAAAAGATCTCTCAATCTCCTTTGATAAATAATTAATTTTGGCACATGAGGCTAAAATGGAGTTCTATGCTGCATGCACATATCTGAGAAGTCTATCTAGTCTATCCTGATCCTCTGCCTAAATCCACTTCTATCCAAACAATCCATTATTTGTTTTCTGCTAAACCCTGTGGTGAAATTAATCAGTAGACTAGCATAACATGCATTTCACAGTCTGTTAACGAACTCGTTATGCATTGTTTGCATTCTTATTGGCCTTAAAACATGCCCTCGAGTATCTTTGCTTTGGCATCTCATGAATTAAAACTTTAAATAATTCCCATGTATAGAAATGATATGGTGTAAGCACGCTATCTGGTGGCAACAGTGAGAATTGATAAATTGAAAACTGATCAAATTGACAACTGAATTGATAAAAAGAAAGAAATAAACTAAGTTATTTTAAATAATAATATTAATAATAATGCATTAGTCTTGTATAGTGCTTATAGCGCTTTCAGATGCTCATAGTCACTTTTTAATTTCGTGCATTAGTCATTCACTCCACACTTGGTGGTGGTAAGCTACTACCGTAGCCACAGCTGCCCTGGGGCAGACTGACAGAAGTGAGGCTGCCAATCTGCGCCATCGGCTCCTCTGACCACCGCCCAACACCTGCGCACGTAGCACTTTCATACCAAACAATGTGGGTGAAGTGCCTTGCCTAACAACACAACGACCTGGGCCCAGCCTTGCTTAGCTTCTGAGATCTGATGAGATCAGGCTTTGACAAGGAGCTTTGGTCAAATGTAGCAATGTAGCAGACATGCTAATGTAAACATGCAGTTGTAATGGACACAGTGAGATGGCAGAAATGCTTAGAATGATTTTTCTACCTTTGGCATCACAATCCTGGAAAAAGTGTTCAGTGGGCAATGACCTCATAGACAGGTTTGATGAAACCGTGAATGAAGCAAAATACAAGGTATGTTTTTGATGTAGGAACAATGTTATAGCATTTTTAGGTTACTCAAAAGTGTCTGAACTTCTGTTTGGCTCATCAGGATTCATTAGAGACCAGCACAAACTTCTTCTGTAGTTAACCCACCTAAATGTTTTTCTACATGCAGTGTTTCCATATTGAAATAACTAATTGTATTTGGGAAAAAAGGCCAATATTTCACATATTTTGAACATATACATTTTAAATATGTAAAGAGGCAGGTGTACATTTCTATCATCATGTATTGTTTTTATTGCATTTTGATATTTGATATTTATAGTATTCTGATTCTGAGTTTGTTGACAAATTAAATACAAAAATAAAGAGGATTTAGATATATTACCTAGTATCTGATGTGAAATATATGGATTTATTTTTTTAATTAATAAATCTGATACCAGTAAATCCTCCCATATGATTTGTCAAAATCGTCTTAAGTACAAGATTGGAAAGATGGTGTATGTAGGTGCTACTTAAAGGGCTAATTCTTACTTCCCTTTTCATGGGCTTTAACCTTCTTGGATATCCAACATTTTGAGGATGCTCCCATTCAAAAGATATAATATTTAGTTTTAAATTGTCCTAGTTTTTAATCATTCTCAAACCCATTGAAGAAAAAATTGACAATCTGTTTCTATGTGGAAGTGTGTATGTTGAGAGAGAAAACTGAACAAAAAAGGGAAAAAAACAACAGTGTCGCCTTAAGTTGTCCTTGAGTGAGGAGTGTGTCGTTGAAAGGCAAAGCTAACAGGTGGAGCTGTGAGGATAGTCCACAGGAGGTAGGTTGAACTGAATTTAATAATAACCAAACCCCAGAGTCTAGACGTTAGCTGTAGGCGCCTATTAGCTTGAGGTGACCCTAAAAGACAGAACATCTCTATAAAACCATCGCTGCAGGGACAATCTCCTCCTCCACTTCAGAATATGACCTTTTCCCAAGCATTTAGCCTTGCCGCCGCTAGCAGTGCTGCTACTTTCTATGCAAGGCTAAATGTCATGTTTATGTTTGTCTTGAATGAAGCACGCGAGAAGAGTGAATGCAAATGAAATGTCAAAAACACATCTTCACCTGTGCAGCTTGAATGCCTGTCAGCAAAAGAGAAAAAGGAACACACAAGGTACAAGAATTCAATTAAAACCATTTTTGTATTTCAGGTTACTGGAGGACAAGATTTCTCTCAAAGTCACTCTGGCAATCAGTTTTCTAAGTGAGCTACAACTGGCTTACTATAAAACACTTCCATATTGTAACATCTTCCAGCTTAGGTAGTCCTCACCAAGCCTAGCTGAAGGTCCAGAAATGTGTCCCGCTGCTCCTGACAGGGTTAGACCAGAGACACAGAAGGATGGGTCAAATGCAGATGACCCTTTTCCCTACCATAACTTCCCTACAGGGACAATAAAGTGTACCTTAACCTTACACCTCGACCATGATGCCCACTCTAATAAAAAAGTGGCTAATTGATATGGAAAAGGAATTAGACAAAGGTTTTCCAATATGACAGGTTTTCATGTTTTTCTAATTATGACTTGGTTTGGTGGGATAGTACCTGTGGTAAATATTTCTCGTAGTTTTACATCAGACAAGTGTCAGTTTGTGGAAAAACGATACTTGATAGGAATAGTTTTTAAAAATACATGAAGCAGCAGTCAGTTTTAAAATGGAATCCCACTATCCAATCAACACACAAAATTCCATACAATTCCAGACAATATATGCACAAGGAAGATATTTTTACAGCAGTTTAAACCTTCGTTTAACAAAATTAATGGTTTTGGCATATATTTTTATTAGTCTAAGTGAGAGAGTAAAGTGAAAACTTTGGTAAACTTGATCAAAATTTTAAAAAAAAGAAAAAAAACTACTTTGCACTTGCACTTAAAACTCCTAATGTGTCCTGTATATTGTCTGAATAATTTTGTGTAATGATTAATTTGGCCAATATAAGTGCGATTCATGGTAATATATCTTAAAATCTTTTAAACATGTGTGATCTCGTCAGGTCTTGGGGACAGCACAGCTTATCTGCACAATTATCTATATGTTGTGTTTTGTTGTATCTGAAAACATCTAGTATCTTGATAATAAGTAGTGTTTTCTTACATGATCAGGTGGCATGGCAACTTCTTTATCTTACATTATTTTATTGCTTAAAAATGTCTTGGAAAAATATGCATCGTTACCGTGAGAGGAAGAAGGGTCGCGTCTCCACAGATCTGACCTGTAACTTTCTATTCCACATTCCAGGTAAAGCAAACAGTTAACTTTTAGGCAATTTAAAGATTATTTTTGTGAAAAGAGAGAAATCCCTACAAAAGCCGACCTTTGTTAAAGCTGTGGATGCCCTGTCAGCCAAACACGGGCAGTTTGAATGCACAAAAAATGCATTGTGCTCTACGGGAGAGTTCTTTCTGTGACCGAGCGCCTAAAGAGCGGCCACTAATCGCTCTCTCACCTGGACAGTCCATGATCTTAACATCGTGATTCAGTGTTTCCCCTATTTGCCCATCTCCCTACGGCCTGAGTGAGGCGGAATTAGCCAATCGTAGTCAAGTGTGACGTCTTAGAAGAAGCAGATGACTTTATCACCTTAAGGCTACATAGAGATACTAAGTGTACATGGATTGTAATAAAATCAAAATTGTGAACTCCAGTAAGTTTTTGTTTTTTTTTACTGTGAACTAGTGATGGGACTTTCAGCTCCTTTGACACGAACTGATCCGAAACATTTGGATCCCACAAAGAGCCGTTCAAAAGACTGGCTCTTTTTATATTTAATTATATGACAGAAGCCAATGTGAGAACTCATTTAACTGCAAACTGATCACAGAGAGAGATGACCAAGACTCAGATGTGTTTAAAATGGTACAAACAGAGAGTGGGAGTGCGTTTACCCTTTGAAACGATGCAGAATCTAAACCGCTCGCGTTAAGGAACTGTTCAGAAGAGCCGACTCATTCACAGACGTCAGTACTGTCAACCCCTAGTGGACTCTCGCTAGAAAAGCTACATGGTGCCCCTTTAACTGGGAAAGCCTGTATGTAGAATGTGCTATGTCCAACAGTTGTTAACATTCACCGCTTGTGCATCTGTTCCATTCTCTATTTCTTGTATGTCATTCCTCTTGGTCTTAATTCAGCACCTCTGTAGATGTGTCTTCCCTCTCACTGCACCAGCCCATTGAATATTTATGAATGAGTCTGTTTGTACTCTTATATTCACCTGGGTGTGCCTGCAGTGACAGCCTGTATCTGTTGTTTACCAGTGGCACGCAATATTAAACTTTTAATTAACTTCACAACTTAAACCCCATTGTCACTATTCATCTAATGCTCTATATTATGCATTATTCAGTTGTTGTTGTCGTTTTTACCTTAGTGTTTTACTTTTAAAAAGAAACCTGAAGCAAGAAAGTCGGCTGAACTCCGATAAAAAAAAATATTTCTGTAATAAATAATGATGAAATCCAACTGGCACAAGTATTTATGGACTAATAATTATCGATCAAGGTTTTGTCAAAATGGATCTCACGTAAACGGACTGGATTTTTCAGCTTTTTGTCGCAGATGTGGAAATTATCGCTCTTTTAACAGCTCAAGCTAAGGTAAGCAGCTAGCAACTGTGTACGGCAACGGTTTTATTCATAAAAAAGGAACAAGAGTGCGTTAAAACGGCAGCCCTATCTGATTTCATAGAGTCGTGTTGTGTCCAGTTAAAGACATGTCGCCGTCTGCTGTCGTTTTTCCGACTGTCGCAATGCATTGTGTGTATATTGACCAGTCTAGTGACCGTACTACTTTTCACGACGCATTATGGGAAATGTTGAGCGCACTACTTTTTCACTCACTGAGCATTCGGACGGCGCTAAAATGTCATGACCCCTATATAGCGCCTAAACAATATTTGGACAGCGGTTTGGCTTGGCTGGAGCAAACAGGCTGGCACAGGAGCACGTAGGATAACTGACAATCTGACAGACTGTTCTTCTAGTCATTTTATTATTGGCGGTTGGCAAACAACTTTCGCTGCATTACTGCCACCAACTGATAATAAAATCCTGCTAATTAAATTAATATATCTTAAAACTTAACAATTTTAAAACGTCTGTTATTTGGATGCTTTATTTGTAATACATTTCAAAGGAGAAATCAGTGTAATAATAATTAGAAATGTCTTTTTTCCAGGTGTCTCAGATTTGTGCTAGTGTTGGGACTAGTAGGATGAGTGGTCATTCCAACAGGAGTATCCAGATCCTGATGAGCAGTAGGTTTGCTTCCTGTATCCTGGTCAGTTCACAGTTTCATTTGAAGTACATTAATGGCAAGTATAGCCTGCAAAGTATCGTGAAATCTCATTCCCATTGTGACCTGAAGAGGAGTTACTTGAAGGTCCTACAAAGCTGTTTGTCTGTAATTAGATTGGCCGACTCCCCCTTGTTGTATTCTCACATATCACCACTAGATGCTGTCTACGTTACTACTGTCTGACACTGTGCCAGCTTTGGCGTGACAGAAGAAGATCAGAGAGAGCGCCGTAACAAAGGCCAGGTGAGGGGAGGGGTGAAAGGGAGACAGGTTTCACATCTGCCATCTACCCGTGAACAAAATCGAATAAACTCGGTGACTTTAAGCCATAACAAGACTCTGTAATCTCTCATTTAAGACATAGCTTTGAGCCGTGTTATAATGTTTTTACCTCCTCAAAAACATACCCAGAGTTCTGTTTTGTTTCATCCACACGTTTGCGTAACCCTTTATTAGTCTGTTTATATCTCCAAAGCTCAAAACTTGTGATGTCATGAAGCGGTAGTTTAAGTTAACAGCTGCCTTTGCCTTTTGTTTAGTTCATTTCGACGCCATTGGAAACTATCCAAATTATTCTAGTGAAAGTGTATGGAATTTAAAAACACAGAGGAGCACTTCCTGTATTATACAAGGTGGAACAGAGTGTTTTCAGTTTGAGAGAAGAGCTCTGAAATATGCAGGATTTTTGTGTTAAACCTCCTCATCAAAAACATACAACTCCAGTTATGTTTTTGGTGAGGAAACATTATAATATAGATCAGAAAATAGAGTAATATGGGCCCTTTAATGGCAAGCATAGGCTGAAAAGAATCATAAAATAATCCATAAAATAAAATTTATATGCAAATATGCAAGTTGAGTTACACAGTCCCTAGGTAAATAAACAATATGATAATAATTCATCCAGGTAGATTCCATCGTGGTCCATGGCCATATGTGTGGTCTGATACAGCTCAAGATCATTCTAAAGCTATTTAGGAAACGTTCATTTCTGTCCTGTGAATGTGAGTTTTTTAGTAAAATTATCTGCTCAAATGAATATCTAGTTTCGATATTAGTTTTAGTATCGATTAGTATCTGATTTTTGGTACTTTTGACAACCCTAGAACTAAGTGATGGCATCACTTATCACTTAAGAACAATTCACTTATTTAATTAGCATTTTTTAAAATGTAGTTTTGACAAAGCTAGCTCCAACATAGTTTCAGCTCCAGAGAGGCAGAAAATATTCCTCTAAAACCTTTGAAACAGCTTTAAACGCGCAGCAAAAGGTAAAATGTGGGTCATAACCAGTGTCTGTGGCGGCTTTGTTTGCGATAAGTCTCTGATGGTACAATCCCTGTTCCTGGCTCTGTTTTAAGTTTATGCTAATGTCTCTATCATCTTCCGGCTGCTCCTGCTTTTCACATTTGAACTCTTACAGATTTATTTTGGTCTTTTTGTTTGTAGGAAAAAAAGAAGACGAATCAGTGCATTCAAGTGTCGTCGCTAAGACACCTCAACCTGATGTTAACAGGGACCTATTATGAAAAAGTGACTTTTTAGAACTTTTAACCATGTTTTAATTGTTTTCCCTTCTCATTTACCCACTCGAAGTTGGATTTAGTGTGATTCATGAATAGTTGAGTAATCTTGTAATCTCCTCTAATCATGATGTCATTGCTCTGATCTACCCCGTTAATTACCAGGGATGAAATGATTCTAACTTCCTGTATTACCATATGACATAACAAGGTGGAACACTGTTTTCTGTTTGAGAGAAGAACTCTAAATATGCAGGATTTGTGTGTTAAACATGTGTGAATGAAACAAAATGCAACTCCAGGTATATTTTTTTGGATGAGGAAACAGCATTATGAAATAGATCAGAAAATAACGTAATACGGCCCCTTTAACTTGAGACGCAGAGGAAGAGGTGACCTGATGGAGAGATCTTCACTGCATGATCATGTTTAGTTCTGGCTCGAAGTGCAACAGAGGGAGAGGCGACCAGACTGATATCCCTCTGTATACAAAATACAAAAAATATCACTGTGGATTTGCCAGGCACCCATCAGTAGCTATGTAAAGATCAAATTATAGATCCCAGCTTTCCATCGTATTTTTTCATCTCTGTGGCTGTATTTTTCATCATTCACCCACATCTGTGCCCAGGTCCCACTGAATCTGCACCTCATTTTGTCTGGCGATAAAAAACATTACTCCCTTTGTACCTTTAATGCACCTGCAGCTTTTCATTTTACAATCCCACAGGTTCATCACCATTCAGGAAAAGAAACAGAAAAGACAAAATGTGAAAATAAAATGAAATAGCTGGATACGTCACAACTCAGATAACTAGTATTAACCAATCATCGAAAACTGTCCTGAGTGAGAAGTGACAGCTGTGGCTCAGAGTTCCACTGGTTTATAGTCCAGCGTCAAGCCCCTCTCAGGTGAGAGCTGGTGTCCTGACGCAGACCTGAGCCACACGAGCTTCTGCAGAGCTAATCAGGCTCCAGGTGCATCGTGGGAATCCAAACCATTTAATTTCCATTAATTATTTGTTATTTATTTACCGTGACAATGTGTGTGCACATACACTGCGCGTACATAGCGCCGCAAGCTTTGTGATTGGCTGTCAGGTGCATCACAGAGGTTGGTGATTGGCTGTCAGGTGCATCACAGAGCTTTGTGATTGGCTGTCAGGTACATCGCAGAGCCGCGTCGATTTGACGGTGGACCATAAACCAGCTTTAAAGTTGTCGCTGTAGCTGACCACCATCAAGTAGGAGGCAATTTTGATATTAAGAGCAAGTTAAAAGTACAATATCATGCATTATTTTGATTTTTTTTTTTTTTTTTTTGACACTATAGCGTTTATATTGTATTACTTACAATAATCTGCTTGTATGAGGAATGCTTAAAACTATTCATTTTACATTTTGTGATAATCGAAACACTGATTTTTTTTTTTCTCCGTACATTACAACATTTGTTTTGATATGTTTTTTTTTTTTTGTTTTACGGCAAAGAAAAAAAAAAAAAACAGCACATAGATAAAATACAGCAATATATATATATTTTTGTAAATGTTCAATAAAATAATACATACTCTCCTCCTCATTTATGTTTCACTAGCAAGGACCACGCCACAACAATGGTATATGATAAAGATATTTATTGATGTTATGAATAGACGTGGTGGCTGGGTATCCCCTGGCTAATCCCACCTAAACAACCACGTTTGACAGTGTACAGTGTGGGTGTTCCAACATGTGTCCACACTTCAAACTCCGCTCCTGCAGACAGGTGTTTGTAATCACAAACACCTGGCTGTAATCAGGCCAGTCTTGCTTTATCACTAATTATCAGTTGTCATTGTCACTAACTACTGCAAATTACAGAGGCCACTGAAGGCAGCACAGACGTAGATGTAGGCGTTTTTGACCAGCAAGCTGCAAATGTACCTACAGCACTTTGCACTAAAACTGCCAGAAAATGACTAGCAACAGTAGATAATGCTTAAAACACAGAAAAACAAAACAAAACAGTGTTTAGTTCCACTTTAAATCCCTTGAATGTGTGTGGGAACTTTTCATGGGGAAGGAGGGCACCCCCGTTTAGTGCATTAGCATAGACTGATTAGGTTCATTAGGTCTGCCGCTATAATTATACTTTTAACCATCTCATTGATTGGGACAACGCTATGGTCATAGGCACAGACGAGACAACGAGTACCATCATTGGATCAGGGAGGCCGTCGAGATCCCGAACACGCCCACTGGACTATAAATCTGGATGAGGGGGCGTACCAACTCTCTCACACCTGGGATACAGTCCTGAAGAAGTCGGACTGCGGATGGCGCCGTTGTCCTGCTCCTCTATGTAGAAAGAGTGCAGCCAAAACTGCCAAAGTATGATAAAAACTGAGGTCTGCACATAAGAAGCTAAAGTCTAGTACATCAGTAGGTGGAACAGTTGTATTGAGCTCTTGAGAACGATTGAATTTGACAAATTACACAAACACAAACATGCCTTTTTTCATGAAAGATTTCTAAGGCCGTTATATAAATAGTTAGAATGGGCACATGATTCAGCCACATGGACGGCGCCATTCTTTATATTAGGTCTTGTGGGAATTTTGGCTTTAGAAACAATAGGTATTTTCAAATTTTTGATAACATGTTCAGTAGAATGGTCTTATTAAAACAATTCAAACTAAATTTCAACATATAGAAATATAGTAAAGAGTTGATACAGATATTGATACAGATCATGCTATGAATATTATAGTCATCGATCTATATTTTAATTGTTAACACAGGCCATTACAATGTAGTCTTATGCTAGTTTTACCGTAGATCCTAGCCATTCGAAAACTCTTCAAGGAAAGTGCAATTATGTGCTCTTTAGAGTATTGATACTTTTTGTTTGTTTTGACAGCCCTTATGGCAAGAACAGGATTTACACAAACCATTGTAAGACCTTGTGCATTTCCTTAAAACAGGCATTTTTTGTAATCTCTTTGCTCCTGGTTCGTGTTTTATTATGATGTAGAATGATGACTTGCTTTTACACTGACTTCATTGTGCATGCTGTTGCTGTGAGCTCAGCACTTTCTCCCAAGTCCTGAGCCGTCTGGAGAAATTCTGAATAATGTTTGGCTTCGTGGCACTAATTCAAACAGAGCTACAGTGAAATCCGACTGCACGGAGGAGCCAGGAGCGGGGACGGGTCTCCGGGTCTGCGGTGGTGTCATTAACGCGCTCGCTTGCATCATCGTTCATTCAGATGTTGAGGAGAGGTGACATTTTCTGACATTTCACACTTTATTTGGGATGTTGCAACGTCTCAGCCCAGTCTATTGCGGCATGTCACAACAACGGACCATTTGTTCTTGTGTCCCTGGGCAAGACACTTATGCCACCTTGGTTATATATTAATGTGTAGTGTGGTCTTGTGGTGGCAATGTTTCTGTAGCCTTCTGTAAAGCTGTCAGGCAGAGCAGCTTTGTTCATAAGTCCTCCAGGTAGGTGCTCCCTGTCCGTTTTACATGCTTTGGGTTGAGGAGATGAACTTTTTAAGGTTACGCTACACTGTCAAACTAGCTCACGCAGACATCAGGTGCAGTTCTGGTTTGCGTCTCTTAAAGGCTGCGCAAATGCATTAATATGTAAAACGGGGCAATTTTGCCACAGTGTGCAAAATTTGTGGCAGGGAAAGTGTAAATCATGTTCTTTAGCAAACGCTGTGTGATTTATTACGACCAGATGGGCAAAAACTGGGTAAAAATGTAGTACGTTTGAGAAGCAGGTGCAAACTTTAGTGCAGGTAACCAGTGAGGCTTTATAAATAATAAACAATGCTTTAACATTGCCTATTCGCAAAGTTAAAATGATTACATGATGTTTTGAAGGCAGCAGCAGTAATAAAAACACACATAACCTGAGACACTTTAGCTCCACTGTCACATATTTCGTATTCAACAATAGAGCATTGTCCATCAAACTAAAGGCCACATTTATGCGTCTGTTTTACGTTCCTTTTAACATCCTGAGAGCGAGAGTCGTTCTGCCGAGTGAAACCATTTTGTTAAATCAAAGTTTCGTTGAAGGTTGAAGGCCATGCGGTTGTCATTCAGTCACATGAAAAGTTATGGACTTGTGCACAGATTCTGTGGACAGACCCTGATGCTACAGAGCTTTCTTTTTAACCCTAACCCTAACCCTAACCCTTTCTCATTTTTGAACACACTGAGTTCACATCCAAGATTTTGCCAAGGTTTAAACTGCTCGTGATCTCAACACTATGGTCTGGTTACAACGAGTTCTTCACGTTTCAATTTTAATGGTTTAATAGCAGACAATCTCTCCATAACGTCTTTTAAGAAGAAACTGTACAGAAGTAGAAACTAAATATTATTATTTAGGCTACTAATATTCAATCTATCAGTATAACTTTTCGTACATGGCTGTGAGCTGGTCTAATAAACACTTGGTTATATTATTATAAAGGGAATCGCAAAAGTACATAGATTTTTGCATAACTGTGGAACATTCAAGGAAAAGCGATAACAAATCTATGGAGACTAGCAAAGTTACATAGTGCACATTTCATTTTTCATAGCTATGCTAAAAGTCTTCTTGCCCGGGTGCTGGATAATTTTAAAGGTTCTATATTATGCAAAACTGACTCATCTGACCTTTTAGACATGTTATAATGTTGTTATAGGAGTTGTTTCAATGAGCAGTCCTGGTTTATTAGGCTGTCTGCATCCCCAAAGCTCAAAATGCTCTGTTCTACCTTTTTTTTTTAATATTTTGTTTTAACTTTTGTACAGTTAAAATTGCCAATAGACAGTCTCTAATATCTGCTGATGCACCGAGAAGTGAAACAGTTTCAGTGAGGCTAAAACAATAGCTGTAACTTCAAATTTGGCAAATCCACGTCTGAAATAACCCAAATGATTCTAGTTAAGGTGTATGGAGATAAAAAACACTGTGGAGGGCTCCCTCAGTGACCACTTAATGACATCACAAGGAGGAACAGTGTTTTCAGTTTGGGAGAACACAGCCTATGCAAGGTCTGTGTGTTTGTGTGCTGTGTGGATGAAACAAAACACAACTCCATGTCTGTTTGTTGGAGGAAACAGCAATCAAAATAGTGAAAGAAGATGGTAGTCACTGTACACAAAAACAAAGCATTTTAGCCTTACACCAACAACTCTGTCCACACGAGGGCGCACCAAACAAACATTTAACCAAACCTAGTCATCATTCAAACATTGCACTCAACATTTCCATCAGATATTTTCTGATTCATTCATTCAGTTATTATTAAGGATCCTGTGTTTTTTTTCCGGGTATTTAGCATGAAACTAAATAACTATTTTGTATTTTGTTCATTGTAAACTGTAATATTGACGACTTAAAAATAGAAACAGCTCTATTGACTTTTTGTTAGAAAGTGAAAAACTGCCTCTTCATAGTAACCATAGCAAACAGTGATTTTTATTTTATTTGTTGTTATCGTTGAAAAATGGCTACATGGCTTTTTTTTTAACTTAAATGTATGACCTGAAGTCTAACTTTTAAAAATAATCACAAGCAGATACAGAGCAGTGGGCAGGGACAGGGGATGAGTGAAAACAGACATTTTCAAAGCACTCAAGCCCCAATTGCAGGACACTACAGGATTATTCAAACATGCATGGATCAAAATATGTATTTTTACACTGATTTACATTGAACAGAAGCAGCACAGAAGCAGAGTAGGCAACACAAGTGAGAGGTTTTTGCACAAAAAACATATTTGTGATTAGATTAAGCACAATTGCAAAGAGTAGACACACCCCACTTTCAATTAAAACAACTGAATCAAATCTTAGCCTTGGCCATTTCTCTGTGTAGTTAGTTTGTAGATCAAGTGAGTTCTCACATTAGTCATAAACAAATATAAATAAAAAGCCAGTCTTTTGAACTTCTTTCAAATGAACAGATCCAAAAGATTCGGATCCCGTGAAAGAGTCAAAAGTCCCATCACTACTTGACATGCAGGAGATGTGAGTGGAAATCAGAGACATTTGGTTCTCCACAACAAAGATATAAACAAAATGCTACAGTACTAGACAAAAACTTCCCCAAACTTCTGCTTCAAATACCATCAGCTGTGGTCGGGTGAGTTATGGGTTGGCATTTTGTAAATTCTGTTGCGCAAATCTAATAACTCTTGATACTGCTGTTGCTTGTGGAAATGGAGTATTGCTAATGCCACTGCTAACTCTGCACGGCTCTGGTAGCATCTGTCAAAGGATGTGGTCCCTGGATAGACCCAAGTGAGGATTGCAAGATTATTTACAATGAAACTGTTCACACTGAAGCTTCAGTCACAGTTGGCAAATCGCAAAGGCTGCAGTTATATTATGGCAATGATCAAATGCTTTCTGTCTCCTTATCCCCTGGTTTTCATCTATAAACATGTTGTGCATTTTGTCCTTGTATTGGTTTTGCTGTTCAAAATTGAGTATTCTCAGTCTCTTAAAAACAAAAAATTGCACATTGCATGAGATTTTCCTTCGGTGAGGTTTGACAATTTGTGTGCAGTCTAATTTCACTGTGTTTGAGTTTAAACTGCTGTAAAGGTACAGTATGTAATTTTCTGGAGGTGGCACATCTCCTGCCTGATTCTATGGAAATATAACGTTAAAACCATACTTCAGAACATTCTCCACGGAGATACACGCGGATTATGCCATACTGTGGAATATTATAACTAAAGGAACACAATTTCCATGGAAAGAAGCGAGAGGAGGCCAAATCAGGCCAAATAAGAGTCAGGTTTGTGGAGATCTGAGCTCACCCACAGTTTTTCAATGCAATGAAAAAATAATCAAAATGAAAAAACAAAAAACATGCTTTTATTTATTTATTCCAAAACAGTTACATACTGTGGCTTTTAAAGGAGTAATTTTGCAGTCTTTTTGCTAATAATTAACTCAATTGAAGTTGTATTTTAGCTGTGGCTTTTAAAGGAGTAATTTTGCAGTCTTTTTGCTAATAATTAACTCAATTGAAGTTGTATTTTAGGTCATCTTTTCTCTCCTGCATTTCCTCAGAACCCTCCATACACTGCAACTGCTCTAGGGTTCAACGACGCTGCGTAGCAATTTTGGCAGATTTTGGCTGCTCGATAAGTACTGTGTGAGCTGTGCGGGTGCTGTGAACTGTAGCTATCCATAAGCGGGGCAGTCAGTATGATTCAGCAGCTTCCACTAGAAACCAGAGATTGTGATCAGATATCTAAAATTGGGCCTTACCCCCAATTTACTCTAAAGCAATAACAGCGCAGCATATGTGGAGGGACTGCTTTTATTATTAACCTACACCCGCAATGTCGTAGCTCAAACCTCACTACTTACTAACCTCAGCACCTGCAGCCAGTTTTAATCAGTACTGGTGCAGCTTCTCCTGATGCATATATTTGCCTAACCAGCCAGTCCGTTCTACATTCTATTTGACGGACAAGGCTCCTTCTTCCCTGTATCTATCGCCGTCATTTTAAACTGTTAATGAGAGCCGCCCACGTGTGCGTTTGTGTTACCTGTATCACTCCGCTTCCCTCCTCTCTCTCGGAGCAGGGGGCCGCTCCCTCTGTTCTCCGGACCGTAGCTGTTTGCTGTGCACGTCGGTGGCCTACGGGCTCTTTTTTTCCCCATTAAGTTTGTCCAGGAGGAAACATCTACTCTCCCACCACAAAAAGCTGGGCTGGAGCTGCTGGTTTTCCACCAGCTGTAAACCAACCCTGTCACAGTGTCAGAACAATGCACCAAACAAAACCCCTCAATGTCACTTAGGCTGCAGTCACAAATCAAACACTTGGGTAAATAAGCCACCGTGCAAAGTATCTGTCATTTTTACTGTAGGAATATTTAATAATTCATTTTCAAAATACACATCGCTTAAAAGTGCAAACGACAGAAACTCCAACTTTAGCAGACTGTAAAAAAAAATCCCTGTGAGGTGTGCAAGACGTTCCACTCTAGTTCTGTTCTTGGTGACCTCTACCACCACGCAAAGTATCTTGGCATTTTTACTGTAAAAATATTTCATAATTCAGACTCAAAATGCACAACATTGGTTAAACAGAACAACCGATTTTAAACATAACTCAAAACTTGGAAGACTATGAAAAAATCCCATAAGAGGTGTGTAAGAAATTCCATTGGAGTTCTGTTGTTGGTGATGCCTTCTACCACCATGCAAAGTATCTGTCATTTTTACTGTAGCAATATTAAATAATTCATACTCAAAGTACACAACATTGCTTTAAAGTGCAACTCACAAGGACGGAAGCTCCAACTTTGGAAGACTGTAAAACTAAATCACTTGGTTTTATTCTCTGTGATGCCCTCTATCACCATGTATCTGTCAATTTTACTGTAGGAATATTTCATGATTCATACTTAAATTACACGACATTGATTACTTGTTACTTTGCATGTTGGTAAAGAGCGTAACAGAGAATACAACTGCAGTGGAATTTCGTCTAGTTGTGTAAAAACGGTTGCACTTTTTACCATTGTTTTGTACTTTGAGTATAGATTATTAAATATTCCTACAGTAAAAATAACAGATACTGTGCACGGTGGCATTATCCTAAAATAACTCAAATTTCAAGAAATAGGGACAATTGTGTTTTTGCCAACCCTGCATCACATGTCAGCGCCTGGAGCCAAGTGTCACAGTGCCAGAGACCAAAACATTTTCAGCTTGTTCTTCCGCCCACGTGGAGGATTAGTGGAGTGACTGCAGCGGAGGAGACATGATGAGAAGAGACAAGGAGAAGATTGATTCAAGGTGACGCTGGGTGAGACTTTCCAGTGGGCGGGCGCCTCTGGTTCAGAAGTTACCGGTTATTTGGCGGCACAGTAGCTGAGTGGCTAGCACTTATGCCTCACAGCAAGAAGGTTCCGGGTCCCCCTTTTCCGTGCGGAGTTTGTGTTTCTCCATGTGTGTGGATGGGTTTTCTCCATCCCCCCAAAACATACATTAAAAAGGTAAAATCCTCCAGCTGAGTAGTTCTGACCAAGCCTAGCTCAAGATCTGGAGATGGGTCCCTGGCTGAATGCAGAGCACAAATTTCCCAACGGGGACAATGAAGTGTACCTTACACGCTTGGCAGAGGTCCAAAGCTGTCCCTCACTTCATTATGCATTCAACACATCCTAATTATTTACCGCCATGAGTTTATAAGCTGTTATGGCCTTCTTCACCCTAAATCAATAAATCAGACTCTTTGATTCAAGACAACTTCTCTGTTGATTTTTATATTTTTTAAGGTTTTTACTGTTAGAAATTCCACAACAAAGCTCATTGCTAGGTCAGGCTCTGGAGGTCTCTGAGCCTTGCTAAGGTTCATCAAGATCAGTGCCAAGGTTGACTTGCGAGGTCAGGCCCTGGGGCACTTGTGCAAATCACTTTGAGTTTGTCCATGTTCTTCACTTCAGCAGTTGAGGTGAGATTTAAGAGACTCCTTATTCATGTATTGAAGTTTAAAATCCCCTGTGAAGTGAAGTGAACATTGCTTCTGAATCTACAAGTCCCTCCAAACTCTTTGGTATTCCAGAAGATGGAGTAACTTTGTGTAGTTGAGTTGACTTTGTGGAACAACCATAGACTGCATAAAGAAGTGGATTAAGGGAGTGTGACGTCACCCAATGGTGTTCGGCGAATTTGGAGCTGAGTTCCATATTTGGAATTCCGTCGGTGAGTATCATGGCAACCAAAGAGCCAATCTGGAGCGGAGCTGTTGAAGGTAACGCCCCCTCCCACCCACACCCCTGGTTGAGCAGGGAGCGGGCGCGAGCTGTTGAGGTAACGCCCCCTCCCACCCACACCCCTGGTTGAGCAGGGAGCGGGCGCTTAGCAACACTGTCAATCAAACCTGCTGCTAACGCTAGCGGGAGCGACCTCGGGGAAAGAAGGCGTCTGATTTGTCTGTTATTAATGTTCTGATGATTTGTGTTATATTTCAGCACCACAAAATGTAACTGTTGAGCGAAAGACTACCTCTGTGCTTTTTGTGACTATTTGTCATAGTTACCCAAGTTCACTCAGGAATCTCAGGCTTTCTCTCTCACCTTGTTAAGAAACATACAGGCCAAGTGTAGCATTAGTACGGGATTCTCAATGCAGCGTAGCAGCAGGCAGTACATTCAGTTTCTCACTTTGTGTCTGAGTTGTGTTGTAGCCACAGATAGTTGTAGCCTATTTATCAGAACTAAGTAAAGCTATGCAAAATTATTTACGGTCTGTATCTCATTGCATGTTCTGAAATTCATGATTATGTTGACAGACAGAACCAAAATGAACAGGCAAAAGTCCAATAAAAGTAGTCCTCCTAGACCTAGGTATGTCCATGTGCCTATATTTTTTATTTATTTTATTTATTTCGAG
>JACM01056509.1:0-18397 GCA_000787095.1 Periophthalmodon schlosseri
TAGCTCGAGCTGTTGACAGAGCGAGAAATTTCACATCTCAGATAAAAAAAATGAATAATCCAGTCTGTTTACGTGAGCTCCAGTTTGACATAAACTTGTCTGATTATTATTAGTCCATAAAGACTTGTGTCAGTCCAATCTGATCATTATTTATGACACAAATCAAGTTTTATCAGAGTTTAGCCTTTAGACTTTTTTCACCCAGACCCAGAGTCACGTGACCTGAAAGTAGTGAGCTGTGTGTCTGAATCTCTAAAGAGTCTCTGAAAAAGTGTGGGGCTGTGGAGTGAATGAGGAGTCGGGGGATGGACCTTCGGACACAGCCATAAACATCATCTGCCAGTGGCTCACTCCCTCATCGGTGCATGTGTAAGGTCAGAGGTCGCTAACCACCAGACCAGGGTTCAAAACCAGGCCGTGAAAGTGAACGTTTGCCTGTATTTTCTATTTAAAATATTGTGCCCACTTCATATTTGCATAGACCACAACAAAAGAACGGGAAGGTCACAGGCAGCAACGTCTTAAAAGGCCCATATTACACTATATTCTAGGGACGCACGATACCACTTTTTCCAAAACGAGTACTTCATTCTGAGTTCTCAACGATACCGATACCGATACCAGACATTATTTTTACAAGGGTTCGATTATACTGGACAATCTAATTCATTTCATTGGATTTTAATGAGTATATCTGACTTTTTCATCTTCATAATATTATCTGAGACTAACTACAGTAGTTAGGTGCAATTCCAGTGTAATTTTAGATAAACACCTTTAATATTAACCACTTTGTCTGATCCGACAGCGCTCCACGCTAACTGCTAAGGAGTCACTTTTAGCATAGCGCTGGTGTTGACCTGAGGACACAGGAGTTGCCCACTGAACCAAAAGAGGCCACGCAGGCAGAGACATGTGAATCAGCAGCGTGTTTCGACCAGCTGTGTCATTCCTCCCATGGAACAGGCTCAGATGACCACTGACTCACTCTTATACGGAACGGTTTGGTATAATTAGAGGAGTATTTTTGACTTCATCTCAAATTACCCCAGATCACGCGTGTTATTTCGTCCGTTTTCCTCCAAAAGGGAGATAACGTTGAGTGTTTGTAAAGGACACAAGAGTCGGCGATTCAGACTATTCCTCACTGTCTGACTCGCTCCTGTTTTTATTTCATCTTTAGTGACACCGGCATCAGTCACCGCCACGAGCAAATGCGGTTCATTCATCAAACCCGATGAACTCATGCAAATACACGGGACCCCGGGGCATTCATCTACAGGCCCACGTCTGACTTTTGTTTATGTCGCCCTGTGTCTTTCTTACCCTCGAAAAGACTTGCGACTTTTCAGGATTTTTGTGGGGATGAAATAGAGACGCGAGTGTGAATTCCAGCCACAGGGGAGCAGTAAAGGATCACATGACCATTTATTCCAATTTTTAAATTTGTTCTTTTTGTAAATAGATGCTACTCACTAAAGGTTCTGTATTACGCAAACTTGACTCTTGTGAGCCGTAAGTCCTGTTCTAATGCTGTTACTTCCTCAAAAACAGACCTGGAGTTGTGTTTTGTTTCATTCACACATGTTTGAGTAACACTTTATTATTAGTCTGTCTACATCTCCAAAGCTCAAAATGTTCTGTTCCACCTTGTGATGTCATGAAGCGGTAGTTTTCAGGTTAACAGCAACATTTTACCTTTTGTTCAGTAGAGATTGGCAACTCCAGAGATGATCCAATGATCCAAATGATTCTAGTGAAGGTGTGTGGAGTTTAAAAACAGTGGAGCACTTCCTGTATCACCACATCATGACATCACGAGGTGGACCAGGCTGAGCGCTTCCCTCAAACTGAAAACACTTTAAATCTGCAGGGTTTGTGTGTTAAACATGTGCGAATGAAACAAAACACGACTCCAGGTCTGTTTGTGACGAGGAAACAACATTAAAACATAGATCAGAAAACAGCGCGATATGAGCCTTTAAAACATGTCTCAGAATGACAAAAGCTACTCGGTATAATTTGCAGCGTTCTCGCATCTCGAATATTAAACCGGGCGTCTTAAAACAAAGGGGAGCAATATAAATCCCGTTAATTGTACTGAATGGGTAAAAGATGCTGTCGCCTCAGCCCTTTACGCCAACACTGAAAGGGCAAGAGTTACTAATGCAGATCTCTACAGCGCAGCCTCCAGAAAGAAAAACATTTAATGAGGTTTCTGTGGTTCCCGAGCGCCTATTCATTTTAAAGACTTCATGTATAATCACTTGTGGATGTGCTCGGTATTGCATTTTACCCAGAGATCTTCATACGCTGGGAAAGACGGCACAAAAACACGACTAACCCACTCTTTGCATTACTAGCGGGGAAAGAAGGCGCCTGATTTGTCTGTTTTTAATGTTCATATGTTGATTTACAGACACAATAGTGAAATAAAAACCCCAGGATCATGTAGAGGGTTAATACGAACATTTAAGACCAAAACGACGAGTCTGACAGCAGCAGGTACAGAGAGAGGGGTGAATAATGTTCAGTGTAAAGTGAACTTAAGACCAAACGACGAGTCTGACAGCAGCAGGTACAGAGAGAGGGGTGAATAATGTTCAGTGTAAAGTGAACTGGAGCCAGAGTCACCCCGCTCACGTCCTATTTGGAACGTGGCGGCTAACGGGTTAGCTATGTCCATTTATATATACAGTCCAATGGTTCCGACGGCACATGAATGTAACACAATAATACTGTCTGAGTTCACAAATGGGAAATGCGATTGGTTGTGTTTCTTCTGTCTTTTGTTAATTATTGTTCTTTATAATCAAGGCAGTTTGGCACAGTGTTGTTAGCTCCATGAAACTCCTCAGATTATGTTCTTATCACAGATGTTTTTGGACATTTGTGCTTCATTTTTTCAGTTCTTACACTTGTGTGGAGCGCACTCTGTGTATCTGTATGAGTTATATCAAAAGTGAGCGGGAAAGGTGATTTTGAATAGAACATAGTGTTTATGTTAAGAAAATGCCATTTTTTGTCCATGTTTGTGTGATCCCTCAGTCGTCCAGGTCTGATCCAGAGTTAAAAAAAAAAAAGACAAAAAGTTTTTCTTCAGTTGTGGTCAGATCACTGCTGGACACTGCCTTATATCTGTCTGAAGGGAGGAGCTAACCACACTGAAGCTAACACACCTGTTTGTTTACAGTTTCTATTGAGCTACACTACACAAGTGTGTTACTTTGCCCTTTTACAACCCTGTACATTAAATTACTTCTTTATTTCACCGTTTTTAATGAACAGGGTTGTAAAAGGGCAAAGTAACAAAAATGGACTAAAACATTTACGTAAATGTATAAAACAAAAGAACCTAAACCAAGAAACTGAAAATAACGCGACTAACAAATAACAAGTTTTGTGTCTTAGAAAACGAGTCACGTAGGCCTATAAAAACGAGTGACAAAACTAGGGGACACATAACACGAAAAACAAACGAGTGTCCCAAAACAAAACATGAGTCACAGCCTTAACACGAAAACAAACGAGTGTCCCAAAACAAAACATGAGTCACAGCCTACAAACAGAATCGAGAGACAAAATAAAAAGACACTAAACTAAACCAAACTAAACTAAACTAAACTAGTGTCTCACACACAAAGTTAGACACAAGCACAAACAAGTGACTAACGAGACAAACTGAGACACAGAACGTCAGACTGGCCACACACAGACCCACAGCCCTGGACAGGCCTAGGGCCGTAACATGACCTGTGCCTGAGTCAAAATCGTTCAGGCCCCTAATAGGTGCTGTGTGAGAGCACAGAGCACAGCCTGAACGATGATGATCAGAACTGAACAAGCGGCTTGGATGAGCAGCCAAACGTCTGAAAACTCAATTTTCTGCCCATGTAAAAACATTGTTATATCTTAGAAATACAGCACAAGTCTTATTCTAAGGCGTGTGTTTTTCTGTGCTTGGTTCTGTGATAGTGGAACAAATGACTACACATTTCTATTTATTCATTTATCTGTTTTTCCCTTAAAAATCAATAATAAAACAATGAGTGAAAAAACTACCACCCAGTTCACCATTTTAAAGTCAGTCACTGGTCATATTAATTATAGTTTTCCTCATGTGTTACACAAAAGGCCATTCTCAATACAAAACAAAACCAAGTCAAGTCAGAAAACAAAGAGATGCTGGAGTTTTAAAAAAGTCCTCATGAAAATCTTGTCTTGAAGGCAAACAACAAAACAATGGAGTAAAATTATTTTCTTAATTCATTAGTTAAAATGTCACACAACCACAGACTGTGTAAAGAAGTGACTAAGTGAGTGTGACGTCACCCACAGCGTTCGGCTCCAGTCAAACGAAGCTCATTGAGGCCGGAGCAGTTATAGGGGCCGATTTGGAGCCGAGTTCCATATTTGGAATTCCGATCACGAGTATCATAGCAACCAAAGAGCCAATCCGGAGCGAGACCCTCTCCGCCCGCACCGCTGGTTTGGCACGGAGCGGGCGATTAGCAACGCTGTCAATCAAACCTGTCGCTAACGCTAGCGGGAGCGACCTCGGGGAAAGAAGGCGCCTGATTTGTCTGTTATTAATGTTCATATGTTGATTTACAGACACAATAGTGAAATAAAAACCCCAGGATCATGTAGAGGGTTAATACGAACATTTAAGACCAAAACGACGAGTCTGACAGCAGCAGGTACAGAGAGAGGACACAGTTTTTCAGAAAATGAATTGGAGCCAGAGTCGATGGAGCCAAACTTCCTGTTTGGAACGTGGCAGCTAGCGGGTTAGCTACGTCCATTAATATATATAGTCTGTGTTCACAACTACCAAAAACTTAAACTTGATAAATGGATTTTTGAACGAAAATCTAATGCTATGACTTGGTATCTGAGCTCTAAAAAACACATCTCCGTGGAACAGTAGTTGGACCATGATGTTCCTGATCGGTTTTGGCCCCTCCCCTCCAGCTGAGCCTCAGTGATCTGGAGTAAACGCTGTGATGTGAAGGAGCATGTCTTCAGTGGAGGCCTGCTGAAAGTTTAAACAGAGCGTTACACTCAGAGCTGCCTTTAAACGCATCCATCTGACTTTTGGTAACACACAAATAGAGAAGTGCGTACGGCGCAAAGTGGATTAATCCGTGTTGATGGGAACATGTGGGAGTCATTCTGACACTGGGAATCTGCCTCCTGCTCCTCCAGCCAAAAGGTCGTCCCGTTCACCTCGGAGCTGACTGTAAATGTGCTCTTCAAAGTCTCATAATCAAACCAGTGCACTGCTGTAATCGGAGCCAGAGGGTGAACGCTTAGACACAACTCAAACTGCTGTGTTTTGTTAACCTGCAAACACAGTATTTAGATCATTATTTAGATATTTCTACTGTTTATTTATTGGTTCAGGGCCGTGTGTGGAGCCAGTTTACTTTTACTTAACATTTATTCCAATTTTAAAATTCTTTCTTTTCATATATAGTCGGTACTTATTAAAAAAATGTCCGTTATGTTCAATTTGAATCCTCCTGGACATGATTTTTTATTTATTTATTCTTTGATACACTGCGAATCAAAAAGAAAATTACAACTGGATGTTTTACCAAAATCCTAAAAAGTCCTAAACCTACATTACTTAAAAGTTCTATGTGACACAAAACTGACTCTTGTAGCTTTACGTCATGTTCTAATGCTGTTACCTCCTCAAAAACAGACCTGGAGTTGTGTTTTGTTTCATTCACACATGTTTGAGTAACACTCCAAACCTCAAACTGCTCTGTTCCACCTTGTGATGTCATGAAGCGGTAGTTTTCAAATTAACAGCTACATTTCACCTTTAGTTCAGTAGAGATTGGCCATTCCAGGGCTGAAATCATCCAAATGATTCTTGTGAAGGTGTGTGGAGTTTAAAAACACAGTGGAGCACTTCCTGTATCACCACTTGATGACATCACAAGGTGGAACAGAGTGTTTTCCGTTTGAGAGAAGAGCTCAGCCTAAATCTGCAGGGTTTGTTTGTTAAACATGTGTGAATGAAACAAAACACAACGTGTGGAAAAAAAAAAACCACAACCCCAGGTCTGTTTGAGACGAGGAAACGACATTAGAACATGGATCAGAAAACAGTATCATATGGGCCCTTTAAAGTCGGACAATGTAACATTTGCTATGGACGGCCCACCACCTTCTCGTCTCTACGGTGACGTCTTCGCTTTGCCTGGAATATAAAAAAATACATACAAATATCTCGAGACACACGCACACTTACTTTAACCCAAAACTTGGCCTGGCGTCTCTTGACTGTTTCAATGGAGATATATTTAAAATCATACAGTGGGACATTCCGGGCAAAGCGATAACATCTCCATGGAGACGCTCAGTAGCCCCGCCTCCGTAGTCTCTTCGTCTTGACATTATGAGCCGTGTATGCGGCGTTTGTGTTGTCGTGACCGATGGGACGGGCCCCGCGCTCGGGTAAACGGCTTCGATCCATCTTAAGGCGGAGCTCCAGATATCGGGGACAGAGACACCGCCGCCGTCCAATCGTGTCCTCCATCAAAGTCTGAGGAGCAGAAGACGGCGGAGCGGTGCTGTGTGTGTGTGTGTGTGTGTGTGTGTGGGTTCAGATAGAGACGCAGGAATTTGACCCAACCCAACGAAAACTCCTCTGACTTACAATAGGGTCACGCTGCCGCCCACTGCAGAGAGCAACCACATTCCGACTGCTGCACGAGGCGTTTGTTTAGCTGGAGGCTCCGTGGCTACAAAAAAAAAAAGCACTTGTTATGTAAATTTTGAGTTTTATGGAACTGGAAAGAGGTGGGTGGGAGGCCGGAACTTTTTTCTCAAGAGAACTTTTACTTCCAAATAAGTTTACACAAGTTGAAGGAGAAAGAAATCAGGCTGCTCAAGTAAGATTAACTCGAATATTAGTGACAGGAGCTGAGTTTGTAAAGTGTTTTCCCACTGATCCGAAGGTTGGTGGTTTGAATCCCCCTCTCGACATAAACGTCATTGGTAGAGCGGTCAGATCATAGACTGTATGAAGAAGTGGACTGAGTGAGTGTGACGTCACCCACAGCGTTCGGCTCCAGTCAAATGTCCATTTATAGATACAGTCTATGGGTCAGATTCACTGAACCACAGGTTGGCCGTGCGATTGCAGCTCCCACAGATGAACGCTGTTGTTGTGTCCTTGGGCAAGACGCTTAACCCCCTCACCCCGAGAGTCACTGGTGTATGATGAATGTGTGTGTGAACAGGTGAGTGGTTCCTTGATGTAAAGAGCCTTGAGTGCTATAAAGCGCTATATAAAAATGTGACCGTTTAGTATTAACAGTCTTGATGTCAAATTTGAAGTTGACGTCATTAGAAGATCAAAATATTCAATAATTCATTTTCAAAGTATAACCACTCACCTGTTCACACTCACATTCATACACCAGTGCACAAAGACACTGGGGGCGAGGTGGGTTAAGCGTTTTGCCCAAGGACACAACGACAGCGTTCATCTGTGGGAGCTGGAATCGCACCGCCAACCTGTGGGTGAGTGGATCTGATGCTTTACCAATGATGGGTTTTCTTAATGTCGAGAACCGCCATTTGCCAGTCACCTCTTCGCAGATCTGACATGTACAGTAACTTGGCCTGGGGGGCATCATCTGCTTGTTTCTGTGGAGATAGTTAAGTTTGGTGCCATCCACCGGAAATGTTACATTGTGTATCTTTAACATAGACTATATATAATAAGTGAGCATGGGCGCATTTCCAGCTCCATCGACTCCACTTTGTCCGTAAATAAATATGAACATTAATAACAGACAAATCAGGCGCCTTCTTTCCCCAATTTTCCCCAATCTTTCCCCATTAGCAACAGGTTTGATTGACAGCTTGCTCTGGATTGGCTCTTTGGTTGCTATGATACTCGCAGTTGGAATTCCAAATATGGAACTCAGCTCCAAATTCTCCCCTATACCTCGACGAGCTTCATTTGACTGGAGCCGAACGCTGCGGGTGACGTCACACTCACTCAGTCCACTTCTTTACACAGTCTATGGTCTTTAATAAAGTTCTTATTTTTACTCCTCAAAAGCATATTGCCATTTCACAAAAGAACTGACCAGCACTAACTCCTTCCTCTTGGCCCAATAAAAAGAGCCTGATGTTCCCCTTCGGTGGTTCAGTGCAGAGTGATGGAGCTCTGTGTCAGCCCCGCGATGCCCACGGCTACAGGCGCAGGTCCAGATGTCCAAAACACACAAACACCGAGCCCAGGGGGAGACAGAAGTACCTCCTCTCCGCACGGTTCAGATCACAAAACCACATCGCTCCGGGACAGATGTAATAAAGGCCCAGATTCCCTGAGTGGTGATGTCTATTGGAAGTGATTTGTAGAAATGGTTTCAGTCGAAAATCCAAATTTGAGTTTATATTGTGCAGACGCAGCCAAACATCTGTTGTATTACAAGAATTCGAGCAGTACGATCTGTTTTGGATTTGCGTATGTCACTGCTGCGAGCAAATTGAATACAGCCGTCATAAAAATATTTGTTTTACAAGATTCTGAATATTAAAGCTGACATGCGGGGCAAGAGTAGCTCAGCTGGTAGAGCGTTTTCCCACTGATTCGAAGGTTAGCAGTTCAAATCTCGCTCTCGACATAAACATCATTGCTTGACCGGTCAGATCCACCGAGCCACAGGTTGACGGTGCGATTCCAGCTCCCACAGACGAACGCTGCTGTTGTGTCGACACTTAACCCGCCTCAGCCCCGGTGTCTGCGTACAACTGGTGTAAGAGTGTGTGTGTTCCTAGAAGGTGGTAAAGCGCTAAATAAAAATGTGACTGCTTCCCATTAACAGTCTGTAGATAAGAACCCAAAAGAGGCTGTTGTGCTGCTTCACATTTATGGAGATTAATCAGGGTCAAACTGCAGTTAAAATCTGAATAGACACAACAAGCACCTTTGTACAGGCTTCAATTGATTGTGTTATACAATTCTCGCTGTAAACAACACGATGTTCTGTCTCCACCGGGGTCTCATTATGTAGAAAACCTGCTAACCCTGGTAAGACCTCGACACAGTTTGGTAGCTTCTCTCTGCTCAGTGTTGTGTTAGATTACGTCCATTCTTAAGTATTTTAATATATATTTTATTTTATTTATCTATGTGGATTTTGATTGTTGTATTGTTTTTGCCCTGAACTTTGCGTTGCAACATTGTAATTTCCTCATTATGGGTTAAATAAAGGTTTATCTTCATATCTTATCTTGAGATGTTCAGAAATGCATGGGGCTCTGGTAGTTTAGCAGTTCATGTTTCAATTTGAATCCCCCTGGACATTATCTTTTAATTATTTATTTATGTATTTATTTATTCTTTGAGACAAATTCAAATCAAAAAGAAAATTACAATTGGATGTTTTACCAAAATTCTAAAAAGTCCTAATCCTATATTACGTAAAGGTCTTACGTGACACAAAAACTGACTCGCATGAGCTTTAAATCATGTTCTAATGCTGTTTCCTCCTCAAAAACAGACCTGGAGTTGTGTTTTGTTTCATTCACACATGTTTGAGTAACTCTTTATTATTAGTCTGTCTGCATCTCCAAAGCTCAAAACGCTCTGTTCCACCTTGTGACGTCACGAAGCCGTAGTTTTTGAAGTTAACAGCTCCTTTGTCAGGATTTGAGCATTTTCCTGTGTTTTCTGTGCTGTCTTCCCCCCCTCCCTTTTGTGTCTGTAGATTCTGGCACCACCCACTACACACCTGCAGCCAATCTGCAATCGAGCCTTCACCTCCGACCGAGGATTTCTACACACGGGGCCAGATCGTCAGTGTATCCTCCATGGTACAGTTCTGCTTGGCTCAGTCTGCGCCTTGGTTCTGTTCGTTATACTTTGTTTGTTTTTCTCGTTTTTCACCAGATCCCGTTTCTTGGACCCACCTTACACCTCGGACCCAGCTTCCTACGACCAGCATTCGCGTTTTTCTTTTTGTCATAAACTCTGTTCAACTTTTTACCCGTGTCTGCATCTTTGATCCCCCAATCGTTACGACATCCTTTTACCTTTAATTCAGTCAAGATTGGCTGAAATTATCCAAATGATTCTAGTGACGGTGTACGCAGTTTAAAAATACAGCGGAGCACTTCCTGTATTACCACATGACATCACAAGGTGGAATCGTGTGTTTTCTCTTTGAGAGCAGAACTCAGCCTAAATATTCAGGGTTTGTGTGAAACAAAACCCAATTCCAGGTCTGTTTTTGATAAGGAAACAATATTAGAACATAGATCAGAAATTAGCGTAATATGAGCCGTTTACCTCGGATGTTGTCAGTCCTCACCATGACGACTCCTTTAACAAGTCGAAGCGTCTGGGGAGAGGGAAGTCAGGGCATCTGTGTTTAAACTGCTGCCTCTGCTTTTCATTGCTACGAAATGGTAAGAGCTCATGCATTTATAATTGAACAAACTGAAAGTCTACAACTCAGTTCAAACCTGAAATCAGTTTTTGATCCAGTGAGATGATCGAGCCTGTTCCACGCTCTGAGCTGCTGTGCTGTTTTCGCTCGGTGTGGACTCTGTTAATATGCTCTGAAGTGGCAGGAGCTGTGGACCTGGTATTACCTCACAAATGACTTCTGCATGATCAAAGAGCGGCGGTGGCTTTAAATACGTCACATATGGAGTTTAAAGAGCTGGAGGGCGGGAGGTGCCCATGGTCCCCGTGAGCTCCGCGGGACCGCCACACTTCACAGAGTAAAGGCTTCGGTGGATGAGACAGCGGCTGTGTTCACGTGCACGTCGTAAATGTGATCGTAATCTGACTTCTGAAGTTATCAGAGTATTGAACTGTCACGTAAACAGTTCTGTGTGATGAGAGTGATCTGATTTATTTCTGATGTTCACACTTGTGCGGGATTTTACAAGGAAAATCATCCAAAAAAAACCAAAGGGCAAACCCGGGGGAGACCCAGGACTCCCTGGAGGGACTATGTCTCTCGTCTGGCCTGGGAACGCCTCGGGGTCCAAACGGAGGAGCTGGAGGAAGTGTCTGGGGTGAGGGGAGTCCAGTCCTGGATACGCAGAAGAAAATGGAGGGATGGATGGAAGGCAAACTGATGTGACAAAGACAAAAATGAAATGAAAATAAGATTGTTACGTTAAAATCCATTGCGTTTTCCAAATGCAGTTGCAGTTATTTTAAAAATTCTTGCTAATCCCGATTCTAATCAAGTATGTAAACACACCAAAAATATGATCTGATTATTGGGCTATTTGATTAATGATACTTTGCAGTGACATCACACTGGGGGTGTTCTGCATGTGTTACTATGGCGGAATGTTCAGCAGTTACCATGGTGACACAATGCACACATTAGCAAACACAGCCAAAAAAGTTTTAAGATGGTTTGAAAACTCAAGAAAAAATACAAAATGGATTTAAACAGCACGTTTTCAGGAGCCTGTGATCAGCCCGAGCTCATGGTCCTGTTTAGGAGTTTGATTTTACACAAAAAGGTGAGAGTGTCTCACTGAAAAACTGGTGGCTAATGCTAATGCTAATGCTAGCTAGATTGTGACTGTAATGTTATTTGAGAGGGACTTGTTTAACAGCACAAATCAGCTCAACTGTTCAGCTGTTCTGTTTAGCTTCAACAAAGTCAGCTCTTTATCGTCAAACTGTGTTAAAACAAAGCTCGGATTAAAGTCTAACTTGAGTAACAGAGCTTCAGACAGAAAAGAGCCTAAAGTTAGCATCACACCCCCAGGGAATGTTGATGACGTCAGCTGGAAAGTATCATAGTATTGTAGTTATTGGATTTTTACAGTTTTTTAACCCCGTATTTGCTTTGTTTTACATTCTCATCGCGGCTGAACGGTCACTTTGTGCATAGTTCCATCATTAGGAGGAAGAAAAGAAAAAAAGTCAGTTCTGTCAACGGGACAAAAACTGAGCAGCGACACGTCTTCACTCAAACAACTTTTTCTCCAGTCGATAGAAGATAATTTTTCTTTAAAAATAGGAGATACAGTGAGTGCTTTGGTGGGGCTCTGGTGAGTCAGACAGAGGGATGTACGGCGCTCGGCTCTTCGAGGATAAGGCCACTGTTCGAGGAGGAACAGAGATTTAGCTTAGCACATACAAGACCTTTATTAAGACATGGACCAGCCTCCGCGTTTCCACACCTGAGAGTCTTCACCAGGACGTCAGGTGTGGAAACGTGTAGGCTGGTCCATGTCTTAATAAAGGACTTGTGCCTCGGACTTTTTCAGCTCCACTGCCGTTCACAACACACAACACAATCTCTGTTCCTCCATGAAGTTTTCTTTTTCTTTTGTCATTCAAGTTTTTTATTAATTTTCATTTTAAGAACAAAAATGAAACAAAAAATATGATAACAAACCACATTAATAAAGCAATATCATATTACAGCCAATTCAGCAGAACTATTACTCCCCACAAATGACAAAAAGTGAGTCCATATCCTGTTGGTTTCGTCCTGGGAGTTGTGCACTTCAGAGATCAGTCTCTCAAATGCAGCCGTCTCTGTCATCAGTCCAAACCAGTCCTCAACCTGTGGCCTGTGGGGCTTGTCCAGACCCTCAGAATTAGTTTGGCAACCACAATAAGACCAGCCACCGCCAGTCCGTACATTCCCATTGTGAATCCAGGGGGCAGTAGAGACTTATCTCCCTGAAGACACATCTGTGGCGACGCTGGGATAGGTCGGCCAATCCACTTTCCAAATTTTTACTAACATCAGTCCAAAATGAAGACACCACGGGACATTCCCAAGAAGCATGAAGATATGTATCAGTTTTACATTTCCAGCAGTTATTGTTCTGCAATAAGCCCATTTTGTATAGTTTTGATGGAGTAAAATAAAATCTGTGAATAGTTTTATAATGAATAAGTTTACTTCTAGCATCTCTTGGAGCCCAACCTACATTTGAAACCACCCTGTTCCACACATCTTCATTTATCTTAATATTTAAATCTTTTTGCCAACTTAATCTCAAACCTTCACATACTGCACCTTGGTTATTTAGAAGCTTCTTATAATACAAAGATGCAGTTTGGATATTCACTGGCAGATTCAGACAGACCTGAAGAGCGTTCTCTTTCTGTAGATGGCATGAATTTTTTCCATACCTGGACGACTGAGGAGTTACACAGACACTTGTATCATTGGATCAGCCTTGTGTAAAACTCATGTTGCCGACCATCAAGAAAACTATTTCGAACTTGTATCAGAGCTTCCAGAAATCTCATCACATTTAGCAAACCCGACACAAATTCAAGTGTGTAACAAGAGCGTGAGGTCCAGTGTCAAAGCTCTGATGAAACCTGATGCTGGGTCTGCGGCTTCGTTTTACACAGAGAGTAAAGTGTTTTTACATAGTTGTGGGCGACATTGGCAGAAATAAATACCTCAGTATTGTTTGGGAAATACACAATAAACAATCCATCAGAAATGAGCTAAAACGTGCAGCCAGTGTTCTTGAGTGGAGCAAACATCCATCCATCCATCGATTTTCTTTCTCTTATCCGGGCCGGGTCGAGGAGGAGCAGTCCAAGCAGGGACTACCAGACTTCCCTCACCCTAGACGCTTTCTCCAGCTCCTCCGGTGGCACCTCAAGGTGTTCCCAGGCCAGCCCAGAGACACAGTCCCTCCAGCGTGTCTTGGGTCTTCTCAGGACCTCCTCAGCTGCTCCTCTCGATGTGGAGGAGCACCACAGACTGTATAAAGAAGTGGACTAAGTGAGTGTGAGCCGAGTTCCATATTTGGAATTCCAAGCGATAGTATCATAGCAACCAAGGAGCCAATGGAGCGAGGCTGTTGAAGGTAACGCCCCTTCCCGCCCGCACCGCTGGTTTAACAGGGAGCGCTTAGCGACGCTGTCAATCAAACCTGTTGCTAACGCTAGTGGTAGCGACCTCGGGGAAAGAAGGCGGATTTGTCTGTATTAATGTTCATATCTTGATTTAAAGACACAATAGTGAAATAAAAACCTCAGGATCATGTAGAGGGTTAATACGAACATTTAAGACCAAAATGACGAGTCTGACAGCAGCAGTTACAGAGAGAGGTTTTTCAATAGAAAGTGAATTGGAGCCAGAGTCGATGGAGCTATTTGGAACATGACGGCAGGTTAGCGATGTCCATTTCTATATACAGTCTATGGGGAGAACTCCGTGTTCTTGAGTGGAGGAAGTACTGCGCTAAAACTGAGGATTGTGAGATTTACAACAAAAGTGCAGCGATTTTACTTTTTTATCACATTTTTATAGAGGTCACTTTAACAATAAACAACACAATTTTGATATATTGCCAAGGCCACCTCTATATTTCATTTTTATTTTCAGATACCAAGGTTATTTTCCCTTTTTAAATTTCTGTGCCATTTTAAATGTTTTCCAGCATCAACTCCAGTGTGGTCCAGTCTGGTGCAGGAAAACAATAATGAGGAGAGACGGCGTATAAATTATTTGGTTTAAAGAATTACCTTACAATATATCTATAAAATAACAATTGCCATATTGTTTTAAAGGTCCTATTACTAAAATGGACTCTTGTGAGCTTTAAACTATGTTCTAATGCTGTTACTTCATCAAAAACAGACCTGGAGTTGTGTTTTGTTTCATTCACACATGTTTGATTAACATTTTGTGAGGGAGTAGCCTCATCAGAGCCTGCAGCGCTGTCTCTAACCTGAGCACACACACACACACACACACACACGAACGCGCTCTAACCACCTGTTTGTTCATTCCGCTCCGCCTCCGTCTGCTCCGTTTCCCGTTAGATTTCCCGTCCCTCCACTATCGCAGGAGTGTCGGCTCACACTAGGCTGTTAAACCATCCATGTCCGGAGTTTTGTCCTCCAACAAACTTTAAAGAAGTATCCATCTCCCCTTCACGAGGCCCCACCATGGACCTATTCAAATAACTGGAGGGTCCTGCTGCTTAGAGCTGTCTAGAGTTGGACTAGTGGCCACTCTTTGGTACTACAAGGAAAAAACCCCTCCTGCACAGAAAGGATTTTTCTCATAGAGCAAAATGTAATCACAAACTGCTCGTGTTCGGCTGACAGGGACTGACAGAGACTGACAGAGACTGACAGGGACTGACAGGGACCTACAGCTTTCACAAAGGTTGAATTTTGTGGCGATTTTTACCTATTTTCTAACGTTTTCTCAGCTCAAAATCCGTCTGTTGTCTTAAAAAACTCTTTTTAATCGTTAGCTTCAGCTACGCTCTATGTCCGCTCTGGCTAAGCTCAAGCTCTGATTGGTTAGAGCGGTCACACGGTACGACATGAACGAACATGTGAGCGATGTGAACGAGCCCAACTGTCGTGAACGAGCCGCAGGTTTAGAACATGGTTCAGAAGCTCCTGGAAGCACAAACATTAACATTTATTATTATTTATTTATTTATTTTTCCCTTTCCTCCTTCGCGGCCGCTCCGCTCGCTCTCGTTGCGCAAAGTCTCATGGGGGGAAGCTCAAGTCGATGGGCGGGACCGGATGTACCGAGCCGCTAAAGGCCAAACTAGCGGCCTGCGGCATTGAGCACGGCGGGACCGGATGTACCGAGCCGCTAAAGGCCAAACTAGCGGCATGCGGCATTGAGCACGGCCCATTGACTTGAATGGGCCGCCATGTTTAGGCCCCGGGCCTTGTTCCCCACTGTCAGACTGAGCGCCTCCCTCACTTCTTGTTTTTGTTGCGTTAAGTGTGGTTTTGAGTAGAAAACCTGTATTTTTGTGTTAATTGATTTGTGGGAGGAGCCTCGGTGGATAAAAGGGGCCAGTGTCCTTCCCTCAGTCAGTGTCAGTCTGAGAAGAACTCAGCCTAAATATACAGGGTTTGTTTGTGATGACGAAGCAAAATTATAGCAGAAATTTTAAAATAGCGTAAAATAGGCCCTTTAAGTAAAACCGTTGCTTAGCGGTGCTTCCCAAACACTGCAGCACATACGAGCTCAAATATGCACCTTTTAACTCTACAATGAACCAGTAATGGGACAGACTATAGAAACGCTAAGTAAAACATAACACAGAGATTATGTTTCTGTTCAACGTCACTTTAATCTAATTGTACAGGCTGCAGTGAGATCAGGGTGAGCAAAAACAAAGCAGAGGCCGTCGCAGCTCGTTTCAGACACATATAATTGAGTTAATATTCCTCTGACGTGCTGCCTGGGTGGCCACAGCTCTAGAGACTCTGTATTTTTGAGTTTTTTGATTTCTTAGACATGCTCAAGTCCACAACCATTTTATTTTATCTTTTTAAGTGACGTCTGGTGAGTGTTTTCGCCTCCAAATTCTCGCCTGACTTGGATGTCCAGACACTAACTGACTATCTGCGAGTTCAACTTAGCCGTGAGGTTATGTGCCGGAAAATAGCCACTGCTAACGGCAGATTTGCCTCGTTACGTCTGAGAGCAAAGATGTGGCGGAGATGTACAGTCCGGAGATTTGGCCAGTGGGCACTTATGTACGGCGCTTTTATGCCGGTGTTGGCTCTAACCGAGCCGTGTGGGTCGCAGATGAGTGGGGCTCCATCAGCAGTTGGTACAGAGGCATGAAAACTTGATATGAACCTAAAAGTTATCTCATACAACTGCCGCAGACTGCGCCTGGGGCAGAGGGCAGAGGATAGAACTCACAGACTCGTTGTGGGCCACCTGTTGATTCAATGCGATGTGTTTACGAGAGACATCCCTGATGAAGCAGGATTTGGAAGGATTAATTCACTGAACCATGATTTCCACGGGGCTGGGGAGTCCTGCGTTGATGTTGGAGATGGGATAATAAGAGGGTGCAGTCCTGGTGGAGTTGCAATCCTCTGGAGTAAGAGAAATGACTCTTTTATTAATATAATTAGACTGGAGGTGGATTGGTGTGTAGCGATCCACCTTACACTAAATGGCAAGGAATGTGTTATTTTAAACGTGTTCACCCCTTATGAGTGTCGTCTTAATGAGACAGAATATCTGAATAGACTGGCTTTTATTAATTCATTTGTACAGAACAAGAAGTTCTCAAATGTGCTTGTAACTGGAGACATTATGGACAATAAATCAATGTTTGGCCATCACCTGAACCAGTTTTGTGAGGATAATGGTTTAAGCTGAGGTCCTCTTGCAGATAGTTTTACATAACTTTGGACTGGAGCTCTCTCTCAGGAGAAGACATTCTGTCCTACTGAGCACTGATCATTTGCTAAGAACCATCTACCTGCCCAAGATAGCAGCTGTGTGCAGGGATGGCAACTGCAAAAACTCTCATATAACATTATTCAAAACAGTCAAAATGTTGTTTAAATCAACTGAATCTTGTTACAAAACAAAATCTAAAAAGAAACGAAGGCCAGGCTGGAACGCTAAGGCACGAGGGGTTTGTGGATATTGACAGGGCTGTTTACGAACAAAAGCGGGTCACAAATGCTCCATATAAGTATGAGGTCTGTTTTATGACCAAAAATGAACGAGCTGTGGGAGCGGACTCGATGGCCAGAAAACTCTCTCATAACAACAGTAAAAAACATGATGCCACTAAAACATCTTTGCCATGTGCAATGGACGCACCTCCGGCTCTGAGAACATTCTGGAGCTTTGGCGTCGGCGCCACAGTAGATTATTTAACTGTGTTCAGAGTGAGCCTCGTGTTGTGACTGATGTGGGCCATGCAGATGTCATCTGTCACATGAAGTCCTTAAAGCTGCCACCAAACGGTCTCATGATGAGGCCAGTGGGCAGGATGTGTTTGAGCAGAGCGTTTAAAAGTGTGAGGTTTGCTCCTCTGTTTCCATCTGTCTCACAGGTTTCCTTCTTCATGGATTTTTACCTGACTCTTTGTTAACTACTGCTGGTCCCGGTCATTAAAGAGAAAACTGGAAAAGTTGGCAGCTTGACAGTTTGTGTTTAAGGCTCTGCTGGCCACAGACATGTGTGTATAAGTGTATATATATATGTATATACATGTGTGTGTGTGTGTGTGTGTATACGTGTGTGTGTGTGTGTGTGTGTATACGTTGTGTGTGTGGTGTGTATATATACGTGTGTGTGTGTGTGTGTGCTCTAAAAGAGATTATGGACAAATACAGGAGGCAGAACATATCAGTTTTATGTGTTTTTTAGATGCGTCCAAAGCTTTCAGGGTGAATCTCCCAAAAGTATTTATGAAGTTGATTCACAAAGGTGTTCTCAAATATACTGTGTGTATTTTAACCTGTTGGTATGAACAACAGACAGTGCAGATTAAGTGAGGAAACAGTGTGTCTGCCCCATTTAGAGTCACAAATGGGGTCAGACAGGGAGGATACTGCCCAAACCTCAAAACATGTAAAACTGTTTGTGTGGCTGGGAATCTTGTCCTGAAT
>JACM01001480.1:0-25550 GCA_000787095.1 Periophthalmodon schlosseri
GCTTTCTTTCAATTACAGGTATTTTTATTTATCAAAAACTTCACTGATGAGATTATTGCCAAACTGTGGGAAAGTGACATCTCCATGGAGACAGGTGGCAGATCCTCCACCAGAAATATTACATAGTGCATCTTTAACCCTGGAGAACCCATGGGGTCAAATTTGGCTGCAGTTTATTGCTGATACCCAAAATGAACAAACAAAAAAATATGTCAAATTTAACTTCAAAAACCCAGAGTGCCACTTCTGGCCCCTGCATAGAGACACCTAGTGGATGAATATTGAACTAAAATGAGCCAGAGTGGTAGTGATTTTGGCCTTGTGTTCTTGTTTCCATTGGCCAAAGTGTGTTTGTACATTTTAAATTCAGTTCTAACATGCAACAAATAAAGCAAAAAAGAACATTGTCTCATGTCTCATTGTATCTGTGGTTGACTGATTATTTTCCTAAATTTAAAATAGTTTGCATTGACAGTGTTTGTTATTGTGATTCTTTGAAATGATACGCCTAAAGCCCAATGGGTCAAATTTGGCCCTGATCCTAAATTAGGGAATAAAGGGTTAAATTTTAAAAAGTGGATATTTCAGTTTTCAGTGAACTTATAGCAGTAATTTAATGCATTGTTCATAATTTTCCAAAGAAGAAAAGGGTTCTTGGGTTCTCCAGGGTTAAATTACAATTCTACTATTCCCAGCATATTTTCACTCTACTCACCCCAATGCTGTCCTCCTGTCGATACTGCCTCCAGTTGTGTCCCGTGTCACTGAACATCAGCAGGTAGGCCGTCAGCCAATCAGAACTGCCGTAGCGTCCCTGCGTGGCCACAGCGGTGACCTGGGTCCGCTCTCCCAGATCCACCTCCAGCCACTGGTACCAGTCTGAGCTCACGGGGGACCACCCTCCGGCTCCTGAGATACAGAGAGCAGAAAACCAAGTTATGAACCAAAATGCAAGATGCTTTTCATCCCAAACTTTGCAAGCCCGAGAGCACAAATACTTTACCCGCCTTCGTTTTTGATGTTTTATTTAGAACAGTCTAAAGAGTTTTAATCTGTAGCTCAAGGACCGCTCTTAATATGAGGCAAAGGAATTCATGACAAGCACCAAGAGCTTTATACAATATTAAAGCTGGCCACTTCATAACACAGAGTCAAATAATCCCAGTGCCACGAGAAGTTAGAGCGACTCAGCACCCATACCATGAAAACATGTTGAATAATTAACATGGCCATAGGTGTATATGGAGGTCAGTGTGCATGGCTGGGCATAAAAGTTAAAAGTGCTGAATCATGCCTGGTCTGATACTGAGCAGTTGCAACCATCTTATAGAACAGCGTGATACGGAAATGGGGAGAGAACAGCGTCGTAAATCCTGTGTAATAGACAGTACTTAAGCACAAGCCCTCAACTTCAAAACATGCATGAGCGAGTGGGCAATAAGGAGGCTCTACTAAATTATTCCAGTATCTTGCTTTTCATTTTGGTCTAAACTTGATTTAATATTGAGGCTTCCAGTGTGACGGCTTAATACACTGCTTGGGCTAAAGATGTATTGTTCCAACATGTGTCAAACTACACCCTTTTGTCTGTTGATTGATGATCTGGGAGGATTTCCACTGTTGAGGTAAAATAGCACAGTGTTGACGCTTCACTTGGAGCTGTAAATAACCGAAAAAGCAGCCTCTTTCGTTGTTAGTTTTTCTAGGCTATAGAACAGTCTTCCAGAAGACAGACTGGAAGAAACATAAAAAGCTATTCTGTCAATTCTTTCTTGCACGTACCTGGTAATTACTTTTAGCTTCAAGATTAGCATCCGTAATTTCACCATTTTATAAGGGGCTATTAATGCACTGCATATTGTTCAGAAAATATAAAAATAGCTCCTGTCGTGGCTTTTTTCTTTCTTTTTCTTTTTTTCAAATAAAGCCATGGGTTGCATCTTTGAGTCTCTGCTCATTTTGCTGGTAAATTAACTTGGAATGAGCCAGGCCCTTAGAGAATGACAAGAGACTGTGAGGAGTGTTAGCAGTCAGAAAAGACATAAACAACTATAGGAACTTATAATTTATTCACACGCTTTTGTAAAACAGATGGAACCAGTGCCTTAAGCTGTCACCATCATAAGGCATTGTTTTCTAGTTGGTTCCATGTCATTCCAGTGTGTGAATCAAGTAAGTGTTGTTTTGATATTCAAGTGTGTCTAATGTGACAGTTTTACAGCTTTTTAGTAATGTTTGACACTTTGGTTAAAACGCGGAACAACAAATTGATTGACTTAAAAAAAATAAAAAAAATACAATGCATGCCGTGTTTTCACAGCTTAAGCCATCAAGCAGTGGGTACCTGTCAGCCGGCAAGCAGCGCTTCCTGCAGATTCCCAGGTAAATAAAAGAAATCACTCACATATCCACCACTGCATTGCAAATAAAACATCACGGCCTTTCTGCTGTGTACAAAATGCCAGCGAATTATCTGCAGATTGAAATGACGTGTAAACAGCAAATAATCTGATTTCTTTGTGCTTGTTCGCACCTGTGCAGAGGAGGGAGATATATCAGAAAATGGATGTCATCAGCGTCTGCAGTGATGTGGCCGCTGTATCGGATGGTTGTGGTAAAGAAGGAGCTGAATCAAAAGGCAAAGCTCTCGATTCACCGGTCAGTCTACGTTCTTCCTCTCACCTATGGTCATGAGCTTTGGGTAATGACCAAAAGGGTAAGATTGTGTATACAAGCGTCAAAATGAGTTTCCTCTGCAGGGTGGCTGGGCGGTCCCTTAGAGATAGGGCGAGCAGGCGGAGCTTGGAGTAGAGCCGCTGCTCTTTCATGTCGAGAGGAGCCAGCTGAGGTGGCTCAGGCATCTGTTCCGGATGCCTCCTGGACGCCTCTTTGGGGAGGAGTTCCAGGCATGTCCCACCGGGAGGAGGCCCTGGGGAAGACCCTGGACACGCTGGTCTCTTAGCTGGCCTCTGTCCCACTGGAGGAGCTCGAGGAAGTGGGGTGATGTAAGTCTGGGAGTCCCTGCTGCTGCTGTCGGACCGGTTTAATTGCGGTGTGATACACATAAAAAAAACTGAGGTTCTGCTGCTGCAGTCACTGCCTTTGAAGCCGAGAGCACGAGACCACGTGTTCACGCGATAACTATTTACTTATTAAGGGTAAAGGGTTGCAGTCGGCTCCAGCGTCTGGCAAAAATAGAATCCGATAGATTTTATCCGGAGCTCCGCGGCACCTCCGCCGGCACCACCGGACTGCACGGCGTGCCGTCTGAGCTCCTCTCGTATTTTGTACTATACAGAATACTTGCGGCGACCGGACCGGAGCTGCACCGAGTGCAGTCTGAGCCCAGGGTTAGAGTGCTGCCCCTGTGACCCGGCCGTGGATAAGCGAAAGAAAAAGGATGGATTTCATAGAAATGATTGCTCTGAAGATAAGCAAATTTTAAAAATCATGTATTGTCTATAATTAAAAGTATTAAAAATCACAGCAAAAAGAGCTGATTACAAATAAGGAACAGTGTGATTGGTCTAACAGGTATCCACACTTCAAACTTGATGCAATTGGAAACACCTGGATTTAAACAGGGCAGTCCTGTGCGATGTTACGTACTGCTTGAAACTGCAGTGGCCACTGGAGGCAGCACACACTCAGTTTTGAGAGAGTTTTTGACCAGAAAGCTGCAAATTTACCCTGTTTGCACTAAAATGGCCAAAACAGGGCTAGGAACAGTAGACAATGCTACTAAAACACCACATACACATTTTAGTAGCAAGAAAAGGTGATTTAGTGTTTAGTTCCACTTGATTGAGTTATCTGATTTTTGAACTACATAAAAGTCCACTTGACTCCTACATATTGTGTCTTTGTCTCCTCCACATAGCGCTTGATCTCTCGATAACTCAAGAGTCATTCTGCTGGAGATGAAGGGCGATTCTTGTGAGGGCTCAGACGCACCAACTCTACAATAATACTACCAGCACTGTCTGTATCTAAAAACAGAACAACAATAACTACTGTAGCCTGTCTGGAGTCTGGACATCATAATGTGCACTGCAGCGCCAACTCCACTCACAGCCCTATGGCTTTTAAACAGAAATGTAATCTCAAAGCTGTCAAATAATCACTCTAAAAGCAAACACAAACATTAATCTTCTTCTTCATCACGCCTCAGCGCTTGGTGAAATTATTAGCAATGGATTCAATGTGTACAAAACATAGAAGACAATCTTACAACTTGGTGGAGGAGAGTTTTGCTCGAGCCAGAGTAATGCAAGTCTGTGTGGCAGCAGAAAAGATAACCTATTTACAGGCGAGCGTTTAAGTTCAAATAAAAGGATTTCCTGTCACCCTGTTGGCGCGCCTAATTTTTCTTTCCTCTTTAGCTTCCTCTGTTTGGACTTCCATGGAGTTCAAAAGTAACTGCCCACCCCGCGGTTCCCCAACTACATTTCCCATTCATTTTTCTCATACTTTACGAAAAAAGTGAATATTAAAAGTTTAAAAGTTATTACGTGGTAACTAATGACCACAAGAATGATAATTTTATTTCAAATATGTTTCTGAAACTTTATAAACAGCGACGTTATTAAAACATATGGCAGAATCTTGCATTTTAAACGGCCTTTTTGGACTTAAAACAACTGCCTTATGGATATTAGTTAGCACCATGGATCTATTAAAATAACACGTAACACTGGTTAACCTCCGCGATGCCTATGAACCCTTAATATCTGAATTTTCCAAAAGTCTATGGGAAGTGAATGGAAAAAAGTACTTCTGGAACCTGAGCAGATGTCACTGTTGAGCTCCATTCAACATCAAATCTTGTTCTGATGGCTCACCTGTTCTTCTGTCTCTTTCTGCATAAATCTACGGGCACATGTGGCGCGCAGTATCCGATCATACCTGCTAAGATTTGCTCCAGTTTAGCATGAAAAACGTGCTTTGTTTTCCCAATCTAATGCCCGCCTGCACTGAATCTGTTGCATCTGCTTTAAATGATGACATTTAAAGTTTTTGTAAATGCTTTATTTAGGCATATTCCCGTGTTTTATAATTCTGACTTCAATTTGGTGCATTTAACAACATTAACTATAGTAACTTAGCATGTTCCATATTGGGTGACCAGACGTCCCCATTTACCCGGGACAGTCCCAGTTTTGAGCCCTGTGTCCCCTGTCCCAGTAGATTGATCCAAAACCAGTGATTTGTCCCAGTTTTATACAAGAAATGTCCCAGGTGTCCCTATTTTTGACCAATCTGATCCCTGCCAATAGTAAAGGGGTCATTTGTTTAGTCAAAATACAGAAAACCGAGCTTGAAAATGAGCATAAGGCAAAAACTGTACGGGCAGATTATGACTGATTATAACTGACACAAGTGAGTCGATACGCTCTTTTCACAAATTTAATTATACCAACCATCTCAACCTGGGTGTGTCCCAGTTTTGAATTTTGAAAATCTGGTCACCCTAATAATGCACATTTGATCAAGTAGCTCTTGTAGCTTAAAAAAACTTTGCAAGTTGAGCCATAATGTTATTCTACTTTTATTCCACAGATCAAGTTCAATGGCTGACCAGTCTTTTTAAAGATTTTTTATAAAAATATAAAAATGTGACCATTTACCATTTATGCATTAAATTGACATCTATTATAATAGTTACACAGAAAGTTTCCATGCCCCCGCATATGCCCTCATTCCATATATCCCACTCTTGTGCACGTAGACTTTGAAGTTGTGTGCTGTGCTCCCTACAGAGAAGTGAATCATGAGGTGACCCACACTGCATCAGAGTAAAACAGGAGGGAGCTTCCCTTTTACTGCCCCCCTGCACAGCCACCGGCATCAGAGAGAAAGAGGAAGAAAGAGAGACAAGAACGTGGCGATCATTTATTGATGCTAAACTGATGAATTTTGAATGTGAATACAGAGCAATAGAGTAATGCCCACATTTGGGTGGTTGAGAGATCAGAGTCCAGCGAAACTGACAGTTCACGGCTTGTTTTCCAGAGAAACATAACGCCTAATAGCCCATCAAACCATAACTTGCGTCAAGTGCCATTACTTTAAAATCACCCAGATCAGCCTGAATCAATAGAGAAATAAATATATCACTTTAAAAGGGTAAATCTCTACATGTTTTTGCCTTTTTATTAGTGTTTTGGACCTCACCATCTCTCCGGTTGAGTTTTGCAAAGCCTGGACCGTGGCTACTGGACAGCTGCGAGGAGCTTCTGAAGGATGATGGAGGCAGGTGAGTAACCATGGCACTGTCACACATATCTGGAAGAAAAAAGATGAAAAACAAATTATGATGAGAAAGAAACTCGCCACAAAGTCTCTTTAGCCAAGCAGCCGGGCCAGTGATTACAATTTCTATTTATACCACAGCTTCTTGTACAGTAGACCATATTACTAGTAAGAAAGTGTATGCTAATAACCTCAAAGACGTACAGTTTAGCTCTTTTTATAATAACCACACTCTTTTAGCACTTTGTAGATTGCCCTTAAAACTTTGAGCTGAACTATTAGGCTTTCAAGTCATTACATTGCATTACAAAGGCAACAATGCATTTTGCCTTAATGACCCAAACATTACCCCAAAGAGCAAACTCATTAAGAAACAACCAGTAAATTAAACTAGTTCACTAAAACTTTAGACTTGACAGCGTATTTTCTTTCTTAAATCCGGTCAAGTGCCAGTCATGTTTTATTGCTTTAGGATTTCTCTTGTAAATGTTTTCACAGATTCCTCTTAATATCCCCTTCTGATGATTTCTTGAGAGCGGCACGTGTCTCTGTGTTAAAATGTCTTTGGGGAGAATGTATTATTGAGGCACCTAAGCTTTCAACTTTGTTTCAAGATTTTCAGAGTCTTGCGCTATGTGGGTCCATGGTGTTTTTTAAGGGGCCTTGATGTGTAAGGGGTGTGGTCTCCGGGTTCTTGTGTTCACTGTGAGACATGACAGTCTATGGAAGTTGCATCCATTTAATCAAAACAAATCAAAAGCAAAACCTTCATTCTGTCAAGATGGAAACCCCGACCCTGAGAGACAATAATTAGTGTTTATGTGTTTCAAACAACTGCTGTAGTATCTAGGCCTGTCACGATAAGGACTATATCGACTTATCTTTCAGGATATGAAAGCTGGAACAATATTTTTTGTGGGTCAGTATTTACCGTGTGTACATTTTCTTTGCACTACTGGGGGATTTTTGGTTATTTTTTGGCTGTATGATAAGATTTAAGCTGTAAAAGGTTGAATTAATAACGTCTATGACTCATTACAGATGCAAGACTAAGTACTAAAGTATTTCATTCTACTATTTGTCTGTGAAATCACTCAGTCGTCAAGATATGAGCCAAAGTAAAAGAAAAATTCAAATATACAACTTTTTATCCAGTAGACAGATTTGATTTATTTATTCCAGCGTCTGGTTTTATAACAATGTTGGAGATTTAGAATAGTTTTTGTGCTTTAAATTGTGTTTTGGTTACCGTGTCAGTGGCATAAATGAGTTTCAGTATTATCGTTTATCGTCTTTATTTACTTCAGCAATATATCGCACTTCAGAATGTGTTCTCATGACAGAGCTAGTAGTATCTCAAGCTACTTCTTTAACAAAAAAGTGTTTTACTGTGACCTAATATAACTTGTAATGGGGAAATATTTTGAAATGAAAATAGAGCCTTCTCAAAGATTGACTGTGATTGCACTGTATTTAATACAATGTTAATATATCCTAAGTTCTTTGAAAGCTCCAGGCAAACATTTGTACCCCCCTTCATTAAATAAAAATAGCTATTGTTGGCACAGCATGTAAGGGAATCTACAAATCAAAAGGAATATTTAATAATAAAAACAATATCAAAAACTTGGCTGCGAAGGCTTTCTGTAGTAAACAAAAAGACGTGGGATGTAAAAAGAGGCGTGTCATGATCGTACATAATACCACAGTGCATCAATATTCACGGCTCTAACTGTCACAACAAATGCTTAGAAGCCGTTTACTGAATAACAGACACCAGCAATGCACCAAATTCTTAAGAACTTTGCTGTAAATTCTTGTATATTATAAATGTAAGTCATTAAGAGTGATAATACTACAGTTTTACTCATCTGGACATAACAGTCAAATATGCACCTTCCCAATTTGAACCAAGCACATAATGAAACATCTTTTACATAGATTCACCTAAAGGCTTAGTTTTAGACAGAGAGAGAGGCATGATGTTGATGATTCTGTATTGTTTCACACTTGCTGTCACAACACATCTGACATGTTTGTGAAAATGACACTTAAATCTCTTTCCTTATCTCTGCTTATACGGCCTCGCACAAAATGACCAGCCTTCAGCTAAAAAAAGACACCATTAAGATCAGCACCTTTCTCTGTTGCTCCGCTTTTGTGCAAACCTAACTCCTACTTACTCCTCTGTTGAATTTGAAGTGGGTCTCTCTCCACTATTCGGCGTAATGCTTTTAATTAAACCCCACATTACGCTGATGAAGTTGATAAAGAGGAGAAAAAGACTGAAAATTAAAAAGTATTTTCGTTCAGCGCTGCTTTAAGTGCTGGGGAATTTTCGGAGCGGCGTGACAGTGATGGAGGACTAATTTGACCCTGTCCGACATGTGGGCTGATAAGGCTGACACAGGGGTGCTCCTGTCTGCCTGCCTCTCAGTGTCTCAGGGCTACAGAATGGGATGTGTCTGTGTAACGAGTGATCTATGCGCACGTACACCTGCTGCTCACAACACTATACGCCGTCCGCTCGGGGCCTGCGCAATTGGCTGTCAGTAACATCTGGCATGTGCCCTACCCCAATGAAGTCATAGCATCATTAGTACAGCTATAGTGGTCCACATGCCCACATCACAGACAGCAGAGAAACTGAGGTGTGATTCACGGGAGGAGGGGAAGGAGGGTGGTGCTGAAGCGAATTCGAACTGAACCCGGTGAATGGTGTATGTAATAACGTACATTTGGCGGTTTGCAAGTAGAGCTTAAGCTGTGATCTGTGTGTATTTCTCAGTAGCATCCAAAGGTGGGCAGATGGTCAACATATCAATAATAATCTGAGTGTTGTTTTGGAAATATGTGCAATTAGAATAATCAAAGATACAGTTTATAATAAGAAATGCTGCAGAAAGAACAGATTGAAAATTTAAATCTTGCAACCTTCCAAATAAGGGTAAAAAATGATTATTCTGTGCTTTTGTCAATAATTTTGTCATTAATTTCACATTTGTCTGATTCTTAAACCTCAACTAATACATTTACAATTCTATTGGGCTGACTTAATATTGTGAATATTTTGGATTCTCTGAAAATATCAAGATTTTAATTTTGGTCAATATCACCCAACCCTAGATCTTTTTAAAAAGGCTGTTTGCAAGGTCGTCTAAACAGAAAGTCTGATTCAATCCCAGCTCTGATGTGTCCATATTTTTGTGGTGTCCTTAGGCAAGACACTTCACCAACTTTGTCTGTATAGAGTTTTCTGGGCTTGTAAAGCTCAATATAAACGAACCATTACAAATATAAATAGCATACATTTTAGGCTCTACACATGATTTGATCATATCACAACAGTGACGTCATAAAAAACACTGTCCATTATGACTTTGTGAAAGGCCTTCTGTGGAGCTAAAGCACAGTCACCTGTTGCCGTGGAGCATAGTGCTGATAAACAGCAGCCTCTCCCTGTTTGTGGCTCTATTGATTCATGAAGCAGTCATTTGTGAGCCAGTGGATCAGGCCACAAAGCTATCAGCACTTTGGAGGCTGGCAGGGGTCCAGGATCATACCCCAAAACAATTCAGCACATAGCACTCTGTTTAAAAGGGCACTTTCCAACTTGCTGCTTGCTTCCTATAATTTACACCGTTGAACTGTGGCTGGGATATGTCAGGGTCACTGCAACTTCAGCAACCTACTTTAATTTTGAATCAGATTTGGATACAATAACACTATGGTTATTTTATAAACCATAATTATGAGTTAATATAACTGGTTATGTAAGTAAATGTGTTTTGTAACGCATAACATTAAAACCTCTGAAGTTATGCATCTTTTAGAATACGTCCCTTTAAATATTCATACTGCAGAGACCAGGCTTTGCAGTACTTAGTACATGTAACTCTATTTGTTTTACTTTCTTTAATAGTACTTTCCACTCAGTTCACTTCTACAGCCTTTACTGCAAACTATATCAAGCTGATTTAGTTCTTGCCTATTGGAAATTAATTAAATTGCCAATATATTTATAGAAATAAAACACTCTACAGTCAGATGTTAATTAAAATAAGATTTCTAAAGCTAGATTGGAGCCAAAGGTTAGACATGTGCTATCTGCTATGATTACACATAATGGGCACTTTAAAACTCAAGAGACGGCTTTTACTATGGAAAGCAGTGTAACGTCTTTTTGCAAACATGTCATGGGTATTTCATATTTAATTAAGCCAGTGATTTATCTTTCATTTCTTTCCACCCTGTCAGTGAATTTGAACATCTGTGAAGCCCTGACCTGAAATACCTTGAAAATGAAATGAAGCTACAGAGAGGCTCTCCCGATTCCTCTGGCACTGACAGTCCCTCAGGTGTGTGCTGCTTTCTGCTCTATATCTTCCACCCCATTAAGTGTGTCATTAAACCGCATTTCACATACACACGTCTTTGTTGCCTCCGAAAGTTTGCCTCCGCTCGGTCCTCCGGTTCATTGTGTGCTACAATCTTATGACCAGGACATTTCTATTGCGCTCACATTCACCAAGCCATTGCTCCTGATCTAATTATCCCTTGTGGCAGCGTTAGAGCAAACAGATGGAGATTTGCAGTCCAAATTAACATGCAGCCGGCTTTAGTGCACTGAGGTTTTGTTAAACACCTTCAGCCCGCAGAAGTAGATTTTATGGGCAGAGTAACAAATAGTGGCTTGTAACGGTATAACTTCATCATGACATCTGCTGTGACTGGGAATTCTAACTAAATCTGCTCTGGATGTGGAAACAAACTAGCCCAGAGCGTAGTTAGTTAGCTGAATACATAACTGTATAACACATATTCACATACAGACGGAGGATAATAATAAAATAACAAACTGGTCGTTCTAAAGTTTTATTTGGGTAATATTAATAAAGTTATTTGTGAATTGGTATAAACTTATAAGGTATATCCTAGCAGCATTGTTTTGGCACAGTATATCATTCCTAAGATAAGATAAGATAATGGTAAATGGTCAAATTTGTATGTAGCGCTTTTCCACCTTCAAGCCACTCAAAGCGCTTCACCCATTCACACACGGGTCAAGGTGGGTTAAGTGTCTTGCCCAAGGACGCAACAACAGCATTCATCTGTGGGAGCTAGAACGGCACCGCCGACCTGTGGGTCAGTGGGTCTGACCGCTCAACCAATGATGTTTAACCAGTGATGCCGAGAGCGGGATTCGGACAAACACTCTACCAACTGAGCCACCGTTAAAAAAAGCATTTGATTCATTTTAGTGTGACGTTACAGCTCTATTTCTATGTACGGTACTGTCCACAAACTTTCGACTTATGCAGCTTATCGAAGCTATCAAACATTTGAGCAGACACCCACTTATTCAAGTTCATCATTAATCCACAAAACTGTCCCATCTGTAAGATAAAACCACACAGACATGACTTCAGATGTAACTCTATTATGATTCGCCCCACGTGCCACAGACCGGGCTGACCTCCACACAGAGGGAGCGAGCTCCGCCCCCTGTGATCCCAGGTGAGCACAGGGTCGTTTGATGAAGTGAGGTGTGTTTAAGGAGCCAAAGCTCAGCGGGGACCGGCCTTGAACAAATATCAATGTGTCACAAACTCAGATGGATAGGCCTCAATGCTCTGTCAGCTTTATCACTTAACTACGTGTCCCTGGACTGATAAATCTGGATTCCTGACTGACGGCTCTGCTGCGCCTCGGCCTTCACTTCATCAGATCACATTCATGGCTTCGCTTCCTCAACATCTTCAAATAAATGACATTATTCTAGAGAAATGGTGCTCCCTCTCACACTCACAACATTAGCACACAGATCCACCACCCGCGATACGTGCAGCGGTACATGGGATTTGGAGAGTGTACATTCTGTTCTGAATAGAGGAGTACACACGCAGGGCATAATCAATATTAATGTAAGCAACAAAACTTTCATCGTACACACGCAAAACAGTGACTTTCCTTAAGCTTCACCCAAATGCAATTAACACATAGATTAAAATGAAGAACTCTGAGATGGCACGACCTTCCTAGAAAAAAAAAAATTTCCCATAATTGTACAATGTTTGTGTATACGCTTTTGCTAAATCCACTTGACCCTGTGCACTCCCGCATACGATTAGTGCTTGTCTAAGAGCCGCAGCCCAGTGCACTTTTCTTTCAGAAATGAACTTCAGCATTTTTGGGACCACATCGACGAGCCTGGAGGTATCACGTGTTGCTGACTCTGATTTGGCCGGCCCCTCTTTGGTCCATTTTCGATCAGACCTCTGCAGACGATGTCATCACTAATAGGCGGGCCTCTGTTGTCTTATCGTTCAGTAAATGAAAGATGGAATCATATTTTTGGGGCTTAGTTCTTAGTTCTGACTATTCTGTTCTATTATCATATACACTAACTAACTACTCAGTGTTTCATTCTCATATTTAGTTGTTGCTGCTCATGTTTTGTAATAAAAGAACAATTCAGTTCTCTCAATTGGACAAAAAGTTTGAGTGAAGACATTTTGCTGCTCATCCAAGCTGCTTCTTCAGTTGTGGTCAGATCACTGGTGGACACTGCCTTATATGTATCTGAAGGGAGGAGCTAACTACACTGAAACTAACACCAAACACCACTGCACTGCTCATGTTTTGAACAGAATTGTACAATTTGAAAAGTGTTTACAATTATTGTCATGCTTTTCAGTTGTCAGTGGCATAAAGTAGCTTCAATACTATCGTTTATAGCTTTTTTTTTACTGTATCAATATATCAAACAGGCGTACAGGTCTGAATCATAGACTGTATATATAAATGAACATAGCTAACCTGCCAGCCGCCGCCTTCCAAACAGGAAGTGATAATGGCCGTGCTTCCAGCTCTATCGACTCCAATTCTTTGCATTAGAAAACCCCTCTCTCTGTAACTGCTGGTCTTAAATGTTCGTACTAACCCGCTCAACGTGATCCTGGTATTTTTATTTTGTTATTGTGTCTGTAACTCAAGATATAAACATTAATAACAGACACATCAGCTGCCTTCTTTCCCCGAGGTCACTCCCACTAGTGTTAGCAGCAGGTCTGATTGCCAGTGAAGGGCCCGCCCCCTGCCAAACCAGCGGTGCGGGCGGGAAGGGGCGTTACCTTCAACAGATTGGCTCTTTGGTTGCTATGATACTCGTGGTTGGAATTCCAAATATGGAACTCGGCTCCAAATTGTCCCCTATAACTGCTCCAGCCTCGATGAGCTTCATTTGACCGGAGCCGAACGCTGCGGGTGACGTCACACTCACTTAGTCCACTTCTTTATACTGTTTATGGTCTGGATCAAAGTTTTTCCTCCAATTCCCGTGTTCACCAGAATAAGCTTGATAGTTTTTGTTGAGGATGCAGAAGTCTAGATAGCGAAGAGAAAATAATGAGCCTATAATTCACCAAGTTGAGACCATTTGCTTAATAAGGACTCCCAATATCCTCCCCTGCACTCATCTAGGTTATTGCTCCTTTGAATATTTTCATTATAGTGATAGTAATAATCGTATGCCGCTCCCTCAGACTACCCGACGCAGCTGTGTAAAGTAGGAACGAGAACTACCAAAAGTTTGCTCAAGGACACTTTAGAAGATAAATGTCGAAGAATTGTTTCTACACTTTCTGCTTCCTGACTGTGAAATGTCAGAGGAACAGATGTGATCTCAAGTTCTGTCAAGGTTGTCTTATCCTTGTAATAAAATTATTCAGACAGTGATTGAAAGCTAAGAAAAATGTATATGGAGTAAATTAGCTTAGCTCCAAGTGTTATTTAAAGTGACCCTTCTCGGAGCATCACATATTGTTAGTGGAAATAGCATCAACCTTTTAAGCCAGTTTGATGATTTTAATATTACCCTTCGCTGTCTAGGGCTCATCACTTTGAACCTCCAAGTGACAAACCATTTGAAGAAACAGGCTTAAAATGTCACTTCTGTCTTAACCTCTTGCTGTTGAGACGAATGACTTTTGTGGAGTCTTTTGCTATCTCTACCTCGCAGAAACCCTATCACCACTTTTGGGGCAAAGTGTCTGCTACATCCTCCCCGCGAGGGCTGCTCAGTATTCCCCAAGCGTCTTTTAAATTCTGCTCTTGAGTGGCTTCGTGTTGAGTGTGCATGGTCAGATTACATGTCCGCACCAGCAGCACTATAATCTTTCATTAGATTGTGATTAGGACACACTCTACTGACTCCATATCAGTTAGATAAGCGATAACAATGCCCTGAAGGGCTTAATAAAACCAGTGGAACAAGAGAGACACGTCGAGAGCTAGACCTGTTCTGTGCCTCTAGGCTCCTGGGAAGGGAGGCTGGATGTGCCGTATATTTCATTTTTATGCATGTATGGTTGCCTCTAGGCTGAACTCCCATTTTCAGGTATAAATTAGCCCTATCTTATCACATATTTAGCAAGTGAAGGACTCGCTAGGTTTCATTTTGTAGACTGAGCTGATACTGATGATTGATAAGTGACTCGACAATAACACATTATGACAGTGTTTTCTGCTGGCCCTCCTTCATCTCCACCTCTGCTAAGAATATTTTTAACACATTATTACTCCCAAACCCAGATGACGCACACGTGCAAATATAGCCAAAATACAAATTACAGTTGCACATTAAAAACAAAATGGGTAGAGCAGTTCATGGGTGCACCATGAACTTGATGAAGGGTGTCAGGGTATTATCAACAATAACAAATAGATCGGCAGCCATGTTGTCATTTATTTTTCTGGAAGTCTATTCTACATGTTTGGATGTGCCAAGTGCAGTTTCAAGCAAGAAAAACAACAAACAACGTGATCCAACAATGTATCCTTCCAAGCCATTTAAAGGTGCACTATGTGACTTTTCTGCATGCTTGTCTCCATGGAGATGTTATTGCTTTGCTTGGAATGTTTCACAGTATGGCATTAAACTTAGCTACAGACAAGCAGATGCCACCAGGCCAAAAGGTAAATGTATTTTAGCAATATAAACAAAGATGCAACTGAATAAATGTGAGATATCAGGCAAAGCAATAGCATCTCCTTGACAAGCGGGTGGCCTGCTCTTCCCCAGTAAAAGTTCCACAGTGCACCTTTAAGATCCATCTGCTAATTCAAACTCACAAGCTCTAATTGTTAATATACGAACTACAGAGGAGCTTGAGTCACTGTTTTGGCACAACTGCGACTGTGCTGTGAAAGAAAAGCTTAATCTGCAACTCAAGCTGGCTGTTCCTGAAGTGCACCATTTGAATGTAGTGTCCCTGTGACCAAGGCTGTGTTTAATGAGTGTCTGAGTGGAGGAGATGGCAGGTCACACTGAGCGGCTCTAGGAACATGTCCCGTTCATGATGGTTTTGCCTCTTTTGTTCACTCGGACAAATAGCTCCAGTCAGACCTTGCCTGCAGCACTGGCTCCGCGCTAACACAAAGTCAAATCAAAAGTGAAGCGACGCATCTGGGCCAAAAAGGAGATTATTAAGTGAATGATGTATTATGTTTGCTCTGTGGGAGGGTAGAAGGGCTTTTCAACCACTTATCGATTTGAGAGCTATGGCGGCTGTGGATTTTGTGTTGTGTTTGGTTTTGATGGGGTCTTTGCCAATTCTATAGAGCCTGTGCAATTTATTTAAGTGCATGTCTCTGAGGCTCTCACTCCCACATTAAGTAAACATTTTTTGTGTGTTTTATTATATTACATATGCTTGCTAATTAAATGCAATGCAATGGGCCGTTTTAGTAGTCTATAAATTGCATTCCAATTATCTAGTGAAACAGAAGTATTTTAATGATCGTGGTGTGCCGGGTTTGTGGAGATAATAGCCGTGTACCTTTAGGCCCAGTCTTAACGCCTTCTGCATTATTAACTAAAAATCATTATTAAAAAGAATATTCTAGTGTGAGGTTTTTGCTAATGAGATGTGTGATGAGACCATCCCCAGTCAGCTGATCTGAAAATGCCGTCCTGTGTTTACTAGCTTTAGGCAGTGTTTTTCAACTGGGACACTCTAACCTTTCACTGACGTACAAGGTTATCTTTACATACAAGTCTGTGCACATTTCAAAAGAAAAATGGCCTCAGATTCAATGATATTCATGTATGCTGTTGGTTGTGTGCCAGAATTTATGAGCCCACGTGAACTACGAGTTGAGTTCGTATTATAGCGGAACACGAAACCAAACACACAATGCACATGATTATTTACTTTAATACTTTTTAAGCTATTTTTATGTTCTCTTTCAACGCACGTGCAGCCTGTTAGCAGCCATCGCCAACAAAGCTGTGAGGCGGGCGGGCAGTGTGATAGCAATAAACAATAAACATTACGTAACATATATTTTTCTCACTTGTTAACAGTGGCAAAAATGTTCCTTCCTATAGTAAGACGTACAGTTATTCAGGTCTTATTTATCGCTCATCTTAGTAATCATCACAGCCAGAATACAGCCCTCTCCACTTCAGTGACGCTACAGGCAATTTAGAATCTCCAATTAACCTATTACCCTGCGTGTGTGTGTGTGTATTGTGTGTGTGTGTGTGTGTGTGTGTGCGCGTCGCAGCAGACAACACGCACTCCTCCCTGACACATAGTTGCCTTGCAGACTCTGTGACTGGGGGAATTCTAAATAACACTTTCGAAGGATACCTACTCTTCCCTCTGACCTCATATCTTGGGTGAACTTTTCAATATAGTCCTGCCGCCACCTGTAAGTCAGCGAGGTTGTATTTATTTGTTCAAATGACAAGTTGCATCGCCGCTACGCTAAGTCTCCTGTCTGGAGCATCTTTTGTCTGCTCAACTGTTTCCCTGTCACACACCAGTGCCACCAGGTCTCATTCTTTCAAATTCTGATCTTTTCTGTCAATTTTTTTTTCCCCAAACGTGACTTGAATGTAAGGCGAGACGTACCGATGCAGGTTTACAGCTTGTCCTAGATGAGCTTTTCAGACATAATATGGCAAAGTGCGTTTTCTCCCAGTGGGCAGGTACAGAGCAACCTCTCAGGCTACATTGTTCAGCCAAAGATCTATTTAGCCTTAGAGTTAATGGAGCTTTTGTGCCTTTCTCAAATGCGCACAACTTCACCCACCGTAGGACATAAACTGCACAGTACTTCATTCAAATCACAATGTTTAGAAACCCATTTGCGTTTTGTACTTTTCATTCTATCACTAAATATCTCAAAATCCCACGTAACAAATGTTAACTCAGTGATGCTTTTCCCGCATTATCTATTCCCGGAAATTCCCAGAGCTCACCTGCTGCCACTGTCCCAGACGAAGCCAAAAGTAGTAGGGCGACCTGTGCAATTATTCCCGTGACTTTTCTCCTCCAGGGATCCATTGTGGCCAGGAGATAAACAGTTGAAAGTGAATGTGTGGTCCTCCCCTGTGTCCTCTCCTCTAAACTTCCTCTTACTCCCTCTCTTTTTTCACACAGATCCCTAATGAACAGCGCGCTCGTGAGTGGTGGATCCAGGGCGCGAAGTGCAGCCGCCTTCCTCCACTGGAACGAGCCGAGTGAGAGGCTGGTCGCGGGCAAAATTACGAGCCGAGTGAGAGGCTGCTCGCTGCCGGTCTGCCGCGCGATGCAGAGAGAGAGAGAGAGAGAGACAAGTGAGAAGAAGAAGAAGAGGTACGAGGAAGGGCGAGGGGGAGAGAGGGGGAGAATCAGAGCGAGGGAGGTGAGAGTGAGAAGGAGAGAGAGCAGGGGGGGTGAGAAAAAGAGAAAGAGGGGTGGTAGGAGTGGGAGAGGGACGGAGGTAGGGAGTGAGAAAGTGAGGGTAAAAGGGAGAAAGAGGGGGACAGAGATGTAGGAAGAGTAAGAGAGAAAAGAGAGAGAAGAAGAAGAGATAGGAGGGAGGGTGAGGGGGAGAGAGGGGCAGAATTAGAGTGAGGGGGGTAAGAGTGAGAAAGGGGGTTGAGAAGAAGAGAAAGAGGGGTGATAGGAGTGAGAGAGAGAGGGACGGAGGGAGAAAGAGAAGAGGGGCAGAGATGTAGAAAGAGTAGGAGGAGTAAGAGAGAGAAGAGATAGAGAAGAAAAAGAGGTGGGAGGAAGGGTGAAGGGGAGAGAGGGGGAGAATTAGAGCGAGTGGGGTAAGCATGAGAGAGAGGGGGTTGAGAAGAAGAGAAAGAGTGGTAGGAGTGGGAGAAAGAGGGAGGGAGAGAGGGAGGTAGGGGGTAGGAGTGAGAAAGTGAGGATGGTAAAAGGGAGAAAGAGGGGGGCAGAGATGTAGGAAGAGTCAGAGAGAGAAGAGAGAGAGAAGAAGAAGAGGCAGGAGGAAGGGTGAGGGAGAGAGAGGGGTCGAATTAGAGCGAGGGGGGTAAGAGTGAGAGAGAGGGGGTTGAGAAGAAGAGAAAGAATGGTAGGAGTGGGAGAAAGAGGGAGGGAGAGAGGGAGGGAGGGGGGAGGGGGGAGGAAGGGAGGAGAGAGGGAGGTAGGGGGTAGGAGTGAGAAAGTGAGGAGGGTAAAAGGGAGAAAGAGGGGGCAGAGATACAAGAAAAGTAGTAAGAGAGAGAAGAGAGAGAGGAAGAAGAGGTAGGAGGAAAGGCAAGGGGGAGAGAGGTAGAATTGGAGTGAGGGCAGTAAGAGAGAGAAAAGGGGGTGAGAAAAAGAGACAGAGGGGTGATAAGAGTGGGAGAGGGAGGGAATGAGAAAGTGAGGATAAAAGCGAGAAGGGGGGGCAGAGAGAAGAGAGAGAGAGAAGAAGAAGAAGAGGTAGGAGGAAGGGTGAGGGGGAGAGAGGGGTAGAATTAGAGCGAGGGGGTGAGAGTGAGAGAGAGGAAGAGGGGTGGTAGGAATGGGAGAGGGAGGGAGATAGGGGGAAGGAGTAAGAAAGTGAGTGGTGTAAAGGTGAGAAAGAGAGGGGGGCCAGAGATATAGGAAGAGTAAGAGAGAGCAGAGAGAGAGAAGAAAGAGGTAGGAGGAAGGGCGGGGGCTAGAATTAGAGCAAGGGGGGTAAGAGTGAGAGAGAGGAAGGGGGATGAGAAAAAGAGAAAGGGGGTGGGAGAGGGAGGGAGGGGCTAGGCGTGCGAGAGTGAAAGGGAGCTAAAGGGTGACAGAGATGGAGGAAGAGTAAGAAAAAGGGGTGAGATAAGATAGAAAGAGACATGGGGGGTTAGGAATGAGAGAAAAGGAGAGCGAAAGGAAGGACTGACAGGGAGAATGGAAGAGGAGAGAGGCAGAATTGAGAGAGATAGATAGAGGGGATCCGAAAGAGCGAGGAACGAGAAAGACACAGGAAGGAGAGAGAGGTAGAATTGAGAGAAAGAGAGAAGGCGAGTGAAGAGGGGATGATAAAAGAGAAAAAGAGAAAGAGCCTCATCCTGTGTGAGAAAACAGAGGAAGGATGAGAAAAAGAGAGGGAGGGAGAGAGGTTGACGTTAGAAAGAGAGAGGGGGGGAGCAGGCTTGTGCAAGAGAGGGAGAAGGAGCGTGAGAGGAGGGGGAAGAAAGTATTAGTAAGAAAGAGAAAGCGGGAGAGAGGGGGATTAAGAAACGCAGGGGTAAGAAAGAGAGAGAAAGAGCTTTCATTAGTGTCACAGCTCCAGCGAAACCCTAAAAAAAGATTCTTTATTAGTCACTTAAATGTCTCGAGACCCTTCGCTCGTCCACGGTCCTTCAGACTCCGTGCTCTGCTGCAGCGCGGTTAGAGCCTCATCCCGTGTCCCATTTGGAGCCGAGTGCCGCTCACAGTCTATTTGTGCGGCGCTGCACTCGGGCTCTGCAAGGCGCGAAAACAAAGCGTGCTCTTGATTGGGTATTATCATGATAAAAGGCCGAGGAGGAAGTTCACTCCTTTGGTTCTGAATGCTCATTAAAAGCATCACTTGGCCGTTCCAGGTTGTGAATTCGTGTATGCGGGCTCTTTGAAATTGTGTTTTGTTTTGACTTTTCTTATACATCTGAAGCTATTTCTCGAGTACGTTCATCGTTTGCTCTTGTTTACCGGCAGAGGAGGTTTGGGAGTCGTTTCTGAACGTGCAATCACTGATGACACCGAAAAATTACACCCAAATTATATGGCAGGTGGCTAGTAATTATTAATTTGTGCCAAATTGTGGTTATAAAAAGGGTTGCTTGATGAAGATGGCATTTTTAAATAAAGAAATAAATAGTTGTTTTTGATTTCAGGGAGTTTGTAAAAAGGTATTTTATTTATATGTAAATGTATCACACTCAACACCTTGGGAGTGTATCTTAATAATACCTTTCAGTGAATAGAAACAAAATTGCATCAAGAGGTTTAATACGTGCTAATACGGAGCGAGATAAAGTACATTATTTCACACAACATAGTAAAGTTAGTTTTTTTCTTTTTCTTTCATATAATAGAAATGATGAATCCTTATTACGGCAGAGTCACCGAGGTCCTCCTATATCCCGTCTCACTCATGTGTCCAATGAAAGCTGCCGCACAATGCCAAGGTGAGAGAAGCAATATCTCTCCCCCAAATTGGATTTTCACACTTTATTTGACGACTGTGTAAATATCTGGGCTTGAGCTAAAGCAAAGAAAGGGATTACGTTGCAGTCTTTATCGGCCTAATCAGAGTCATTATTACGATTGCTCCGTGCCGTTGGTGTCCTTGTTTTATCAGTGGAGATGACTTACCATAGAGCCCTGCAGGGTGTTGGAGAAGCTTTTCAGGAGCCGAGAGCCACGCTGCATGTCAATGATGAGGCTAGTGTGAGTGAAGACTATGCTCTATGTGCCAGGGCTGAGCTGGGGACTAAGCTGTTGGCACTGAAAAAAAACAGCTTTAGACACAGGAGCAGTGAAATGCAGTGGTCCAGCTTGTAAACATGTTTCAGAAGGTTCTCAGTCCTCCAGGTTGGGACAGTCAAAATAAGATAAAAGGAAGTAGCCCTGATGTGGTTTGTTGAGATGTAGTAAATATTAATGATTTTAAGCACATCTTCTCGTGATTGTCAGTAAACTGTAACATTTATGATGCTTCGGCAGAATGTGTTCACCGGTTGGAAACAAACTCTTGTTTGGAAAGCTATCTCATTAGCAACAAGTTATGCAGAAGATAAAATGCTAGGTCACTTTGACAAACTTTGCTGTCATGCTTGACAACCCATCACACCCATTGATTTTATCTGAGTTTCCTCCTTATGAATAAAACAGCGGACAGTGTTTTTACTGCTAAAATTACAGCGTGTTTGGCTTGGAGGCTGGTATTTGGCTGTGCAGCAGTATTGAAGTCACTGCTGCGGCTGCTGCCAGTCCTTGTTTGGTTGAATTCATTTTTATTTTGCATACTAAATGAAAGGCAGCCTATGACTGATGCTCTCTGGCACCACTTTATATTCACAACACCTGCTGCACACTTTGTAGGGCTTTTAGCCTGGCCTCAGGCCTGGTCAGTGTGGCCACTTTCTACAGAGAGTGGGAGAATGTAGCATGCTTTGTGGGAGAGAAGGACCTGACCCTTTTATTCAAATGATCCTTGTGTTGGCTCTGAAATGCTGATATAGAACTGTATACCAAACAATTGTGTGAACTCAAAATAATAATCTCCATTTCCAAATATGTTTTTACAAACACTGAGTGGGCAGCAGAAAGGTCAGTGTTGAATGTGGTATTTTTCCTCTTGTCGGGTTAAACACAGGTCAGTCTGCCTAATCACAGGCTTTGTATCCTTCACTATTGCTTTATTTCCTCTGTTTAAAGAATATGCTAATGTAAAATGTGCCACATTTGAATCTCTGCATTTTAGATGTTCTCATCAACTTTCTACAAGCGCTAAAAAGTGCACGTTTGAAATGAAATGCTAATGCAGTGGCTTTGGTCACCTTGAATGTGAATGATTAGTTCTCTGCATGTGGAGCGACTTGTTTACAGGGAGCCCCAGCACAGCAGAAAATACAGGTTTTAATGGGCCACCTGCAAAATGTCCCTCCAACAGAAGTGCACAGACCTGCAGTTTGAATTGGGTGTGAAAGTGTCGTAGCATCACAGAAATCAGGTATTAAGTGTAACATGTGTTGCTTGGTTTCACATTGACTTTAGCTAGATTTAAATAATTAACCGTGTGTGCGAATAAGGTTTGTTTTTGCCACAGTTGACCTCCAAACTGTTTCCTTGGGGGGCAAATCTTTATGTATTAAGAAACATCAATGCTATGATCAGATACACAGACCACAGTCTCCCGAGGCTCTGAGCGCCTCCATCAAACCACTGTATTTTATTGTGAATTTTCCCTTATACTGACATTTACTTATTGACCATGACAGGGTAGAATCCGTACACATAGGTGGAGCAAAACAACACCAAAATATCTCAAAACAAACTTCTTGACATTTGAAAATCTAAAATGGTCCACCGTTGTGCCCCCTGATTGTACTGTGTGTGGTGGATACTTCTGATGCCACTCCAAACCTCTCCATTGGATACAGCTAAATGTCAGGCTTTGAACATGTTTATAAAGACTCTCTCTTTAATATATGTTTTTCAGTGGCTTGTTTGTTTATTGGTGGTTGATGTCTGCTATAGGAGGATGCTAAATTATTTTTTTATGTATATGTATGTCTGACCATGTGGTGGAGAAGACCAGAGTTAGGTAGCCCCACCCCCCGCACCCCACCTTTCCAGTACCAGTCCCCAATGCACAGTGAAAATATGGGTACAGTATTTAATAAACTGTTAAATCATGATGATTTGATAGAGATTAATATGTCATATTCAGTTATTTTCTGTTTGCAACTGTGTGCTTAAACAGACTCATTCAAGTGTCAACTCTCAAGTTAATGCATATAAATGTGATGCTTGGTGTAATTGAATTTTATTTTTTTTTATAAATCCTGTAACTCTGGAATGATGTGGGTGCTCAGGAGGAAGCTAGAGATGAGGGAGAACCATTATGGCACGGTTAAATCGTCATAAAAAGTGAAATATAAATATAAATTATATATTTAAAATACAAATTTCACTGTAAAAGACAAAATCTTTATTATGATGTGATCATGACATTGCCATGAACTAAAAAATCACTGGTTTAAGTCCACATCTGTCCACTCTATTGCAGAATCACATGGGGTTTATACTCTCCACAGCTTATAGCTATATTGATTTAATTATACATTTTTTGTTGAAGCTACATTTTGGGAATTTTAATACCTTACTTATCATTCTGTTCATCTGAGGAATCCAAGTGAAATATCCATCTATCCATTTTCGTCTGCATATCCAGAGCCGGGTCACAGGAGCAGGAGTCTAAGAAGGGACTCCCAGTCTTCCCTAACCCCAGACACTTCCGCCAGCTCCTCCGGTGGGGCCCCAAGGTGTTCCCAGGCCAGCCCAGAGACATAGTCACTTCCCTGGGGCCTCCTCCTGGTGAGACATGCCCGGAGAACCTCCCCAGGGAGGCGTCCAGGAGGCATCTGGAACAGATGCCCGAGCCACCTCAGCTCCTGTCAATGTGGAGGAGCAGCAGCTCTACTCTGAGCTCCTCACCCTATCTCTAAGGATCAAGACCCTGAGATACTTGAACTCCTCCACTTGAGGCAGGGACTCCACCCACCGGGACAGGGTAAGCCACCTTTGTCTGGTCGAGAACCATGGCCTCTGATTTTCATCTCAGATGGTTCACACTCGGCTGCAAACCGTCCCAGTGCATGTTGAATGCCCTGGTTGGATAAAGGCGTCTGGACAGCATCATCTGCAAACAGCAGAGATCCTGTGGTCCCCGAACTGGACCCCCTCCGGCCCCCTTTCATTCCATAAAAAATGTGGATAGAACCAGTGAAAAAGGGCAGCCCTGGTGAAGCCGCCAATACGAACACAGCTCCTGCTCCGGTCATACAGGGACCGGACAGCCCTTAGCAAAGGGCCCTGGACCCCATACTCCTGGAGCACCAAAGGACACCGCAAGGGACAGGGTTGAATGCCTTCTCCAGATCCACAAAGCACATATAGACTGGTTGGGCAAACTCCCATGAGCCCTCAAGCCACGTCCGAGACGAAAACCACACTGCTCCTCCTGGATCTGAGGTTCAACTGCTGGTAGGATTCTCCTCTCCAGTACTCTGGAATAGACCTTACTGGGGAAGCTGATGAGTGTAATTCCCCAGCCAGCCAAGACACCCCCACAACATCCAGAGACTTGAGTTACTCAGGACGGAGGCTGCCACCCAGATCTCTCTGCACTGACCCCTTATCGATCGGCTCCATGTTGCTCCTTCAGACTTACTCCAGGATGGGGCCCTATTAATGCAATTCTACATAGGGGGCCTTGTTGTAGAACTCATCATAAAGGGCTTCTGACCGATCATAGTCGGACCTGTTTGCCATGGGTGACCCTACCAGGGGCATGACACCAATTAACATAACTCCCGGGATCATTTGGGCGCTCAAATGCCTCCACTACTTTAAGGTGGCAAGTAAATACTGTATGTAAATTGTTTCACAGAAATAATTTGTGATCTGTTGAACTCTTCACACCCATTTCTGTCAGTAATTAGTGGTAACTATCTTTGTGTCTCTCTGACTAATTAATGAAGAATTAAATCTTTCATGCCTCAATAATTTCCGTTAGGGAGCTGAACAGCAGTATGATTTTTGCTTGAAACTCGATAACTGAGACTGCTAAATGACTGCGTTGAATGAAAGCAGTGGGGTGAAAGATGGACGTATTGATTCATAGAGTCCATGACACTTGTTGGACGCAGCTAAATGGCCGTTTTGCTGTTGTGCATGTTTGACTGACTCTTCTCCCATGATTCAAAGCCAAACCCCGTCTCTGTGCGTCTGACCTCCAGGAGATATCACGCGAATATTGAGTGTGCATGTGTCCTCCAGTGTTGGGGGGAAAGTTTAGGTGAGGTTTTCCAGCGCTGCAGGTTATTGACGGGGACGTGAAGCGTGATATTAGGTGCAGTGCTTTGTGCTGGGAGCCTCATAGCCCTAACGATCCCAAAGTGTCGCGGAGATGTGGCGGTGGAGTGACAGGGCTTCTCGGGTGGAAGAGAAATTGTGCTTTTACTTGTTAGATAACAAAAGACGCTGTCAGATGAGAGATGATATGCACATCCACCATGCACGCTTCATGCACAAGGCCAAGGTGTACGGGACACTGCCAGTACCTGTACGTAGACAGTAATTGGACTCAATAGCTTGTTTAATGTTTTTACAGCCAAGTTTTGAACCAAACTTTTGTATCCTCATGCACTTGCTCTATCGTATGGATATGCACTGTTTTTCCTTGTGGAACAATAAAGTTGGTATAAGTCTAAGTTACATAAACCTTCACTTATTTATATATACAGTACTTTCTAACATATA
>KN486083.1:11478-69219 GCA_000787095.1 Periophthalmodon schlosseri
TTGATCAAGTGACGCAACAGAGCTTCTTTACAATAGTCATGGGATGTCTGTGAGCAGTAACACAGACTAGATTGTACTGTATGTAGTAGATATAAGAGCTGGGTTAGTCAGGGTCTAATGTGGCGTCTGAATGAATCTAAAGGCTGTGCAGCAGCAGGCCCAGTGTTCTCCTCAGTGTTTAATATGCAACCTGCTGCTCTGTGAGCCAAGGACACTCTGTGGCTGTATCAGGACTGTCATGGTAAGCTGCAGTTTGTGAGACCAGGTGAAGTCACTATTACACTCTATTTAAAACTATAGAGTCACTCCTAAAGTGCTTTGTATCATGGTTGTGTACTGCTGTGATGTAACATTTGAATGTAAAATGTGTTGAAGGAGCAGATTTCATAGTAATCCCTTTGGGCAGGCATTGGCAAGGTTCAGCGTCCACCTCCCCAAGGTCATTAGGTCCAATCTCTGTCAGTGTCAGCATGTGTCGTTTTTCCATCACCATTTATTTAGTTGTCTTTGAAAGCCGACATGAAGCACGAACTTCTGGCAGAAACTTTATCATAATAGTAATGCATTTAATACAGCTATTTTCAAGTCGCTGTACAATAGTGTTCCTTTTCATTCAGTTCCCATACTCAATTGTAGTAAACTACTTCTGTATACATACAGCCTTGCCCAAGGACACAGCAACAATATGCAATAAATTAGTTTAAACATAACTCATAATTCAGCTGTTGCTGGGAACTATTAAGTAGGACCAGTTTGTGTTAGATTTTTGCATTTAATTTATTTTGAAGAATTTGCTTAAGTTAAGAATAGATCATAACAAGATTTCACAGTTGTAAGGCCCTGCTCAGGTCTAACCTTGGTTCTCCACCTCTCTCCATCTCCTGCTTAATCACACCTACTGTTTGTTTAGGGAAGAGGTGTTCAGGTGAGCAGTTTCCACGGCAGCCTGGTCGCCCAGTTGCCAGGCAGCACTTCCGGCTCGCTCCTCTTGTTGGGAGGGGCCAGGTATTTTAGGAAATGCTGGTGTGAAGTGGAGGAGGCGGCGCGGGCAAATTGAGAGAGCAATACGGGTCTATTTCTAAACAGCACTGGCCATGTGAGCGACTCCATCCTGGCGGACCAAAGTCATGTGACCGCGGGCTGAGTGTGTGGGTTTGCGTGCACGGGGCTAGCGGAGCAGTTGGCCAGCAGCAGGTTAGTCTGTTAGGATTGGCACACACATACACACCGCGGATGCTAACGTCTATATCCCATTAACCAAGTGGATAGCAGCCACTGACACTGACTTGTGTGACCTGCCCCGAGCTAATGAGGAGTGGATGTGCACAGACACCTCTTCAGTGTTCTCTGGTGTACTACACAGAGCTGGATGCTTCTGTGTTTGGCAGTGTATTCATTTCATTGTGATTGTGACATGTAATATTGCGTTTAGATATGGCGTTGAGTTGACCTGTAAGGACTGCTTTACATTTTGTGGCAATTTTATGTTTACAATGGGATGTCTTGTTTTCAATTTTTTGTGTCTTATCTTATGTAATGCTTGAACATAGAAATATCTGGGACGTATGCTGCGTTGCTATGGTGACTCCAGATGTTTTCTGCCTCAACAGCCATTTTTGCAAAACTGCAGAAATGACAGTTGACATTTTTGGGAAAGTGAAGTGAATTCAATGCATAGAAATCAAACTCCACTTTAGCTTCTACATACAGAGCCTCATTCACTGTCAACAGTAAACACAATTCATATATCCCATTATAAACAGATGTAGTCATCTGGAAACATACACCTGCTTAAGGATCAAGAGGACAAGTCAAGTTTATTTGTATAACACAATTTGTACACAAAGTAATTCAAAGTGCTTTATAGAATAAGAAAGACATACAATCACAATACAAGCAAATACCAACATAGATAATCAGAATACAGTTAACTTTAAAAGATAAAGAGTACAGAATAAAAACCTTTCAGTCATATGCACAGAACTGTTTTGACTGAGCCTGCATTTAAACATTGTCAAAGTAGAGGCCTCTCTCACATCTTCAGGAAGACTGCTCCAGACTTTCGCTGATTCCACAGTGTGGCCACCCCCTTGTAGCCAACTCACGCCCCTGGCACTTTCGCTGATTCCACAGTGTGGCCCCCTGCTGGTACCCAGTCCTGACTCTGGGCACCAGCAGGTGGTCAGTCCCTGAGGTCCTCAGAGTGTGAGATGGTTCATATGGCACTAACAATGTGCAATAATATGTGGTAACAATGTGACTTGTGAAATTTAATGAGGGGGTATTACGCTATGGGGTATCAACTGATAACACATAACATATTTAGATCACCATGTTACTATTTATTATATTGAAAATGCTATATTCACTCATTCTTTTAATTTGTTTCAGTTTTGCTCTCTTTGTTCAGTCACTCCCCCTTCAGAGTACTATCACAACACAATCAGCATGCATTCCACTAATGAAACTACTGCGCATCACGTTTGTGTAGTGTATTTTGTATCATGTTTTGTATATTTATGGAAAATTGTCATCCGGGAGCATGGGTGACATAGGTCTGTTTTTGATGAGGGAACAATGTTATAACATGGTAGAACACTTTTTTCCTCACATTGAACAATCTCAATCAACTATTAAATTGTATTTTGTCTTGAAATTAAAAAAAAAAAATCTTCAATATTAATTTCCTGAACATAAACAATACAATACGTGACTTTTAATCATTCATCTCATTCATCTTCAATCATCTGCCTCCAAAGTCTCAACTCTGTTCAGACAGTCCCCTTGTTCCTGGCCAACTGTATCAGATCCTGCAGTTTACTGTAAATCACATTATAGCTAAGAAGGGATTTTCTTGTGCCACACTCATCCTTCTTTAATGAAGAAGCCACGCACCCCCCCGAAACTGAACAGTTTAAATTTCTGGTGCAATTCTTAAAAAAACAAACAAACAAAAAAAATTTAACTCAAGATGTAAAAAAAAAAAAAGAAACATTGACAGAACAACTTTTTGAGACTTCTTAATTTATGGTAACTTTGTAATGAGGAACATTTTTAACATGGGAATTGCCAAAGCCATACATCTGCTCCAATTCTTTTTTTTTTTTGTTCCACAGTGCACTTTTCTCATCTAACTATAATAACATTTGAGCAGAAACCCACTGGACCACATGGTGGAGCCAGACTACAGCTTCACTATGACATGATGAGATGCAGCTTCTACATGTCTAGTCTACAGTGAACCAGAGACATTATTTTATAAGCAAATTACATTCACAGTAGGAGCACAATAATTAAAATATTTATGTTTTTTGATATTTAAAAAAAAATAGTTTTGTAAATCCAAAATCAGGTTTTCCCATAGAGAATGTATGTTTTGAGCTATTCAGAATTCTTGAAGCTACGCTTTTAGTTTTGGACCTCAGAGGCTGCTGTACCTGCTGGTGTAGTTACTTTTCAATCTGTCAGTTCAAGTGATCCAAACGGCAGCTCCTCATAACATCACATATGGTGTAGCTTGGTTTCATCATGGACACATATGGACGGAGGTGTGCTATGGGGGTGCAACCTGTTGCTTGGGTGATTTCCACATGACGGCACAGACACGTTTGGCCCAGTAAAAACGAAACACAGACACACAGAAAGGGCTAGAAAAGGCTTAAAATGCTTAAGATGGTGTGTCAGTAAATAGTTGTTTATGTTGCACTAGAGTTGTACATGTTTAAAAAGAGGGCTACAGTTATGTAGCACCATTTTGGGCTCAGTCCATCATTCAAATACACAGCAGAAGTTTTCACAGAATCCCTCTGTTTAGGGAAGGATAAAATACTGCAATATGATTGACAATCTTCATAATCAATCGTAGTAGTTCTATTTGATTTGACTACTATGATTTTAGCAGATTCCAGAAAATTGCCTCTAAATCTTCCTCTATTTTGCCTCTAAATATGTTTAAAACATATTTGTGTAAATATCTTTATTAAGATTATTTAAATTTTTGATAGACGTTGCATTGATTGGTATATATTGTGAGATACTTACTGTATTGTATTGTGAGGCAAAGTGCAGTCTTGTCAGAGTGCAAAGAGGCCTATGTTGCAATGGCACTATTTGATGGCCTACCTACAGTGTAGAAATAAGTAGAATATACCACATTTTTGCCTTTCTGATTGCATGCTGCTACAATATTATGCACTCCTACTTCAGCTTGTTTTTCTGTGTAATCACAATGACACAGCGCCATTCTCCCTGCTCTTATGTTGGATTAAATACAGCTCTTAAGTAGGGATGCACCGATTCCAATACTACAGCTTTAAGTATCTGCCAATACCTGATATCAACTGATACCAGTGCAGAGACTGATAATAGCATTTCTTTCCTTTAAACGGAAATAAAATAAGATTAAACCAATCCAAATGTGTTACGTAGCTGTTATTTATCCCTCAAGTAACTGCTGAACAACTGGGTATAAATGAAAATTCAAATATTATGAGACTCTCTGGGCCAATTATGACCAGTAAATTGTTACATCATTTTAAATGTCCAACCAGGATATCGGCTGAACCGATATTTGGAAGCTGATATCTGATCCAGCAGAATTTTCAGTATCAGCGCCAATATCCGATACCAGTATCAGATCGGTGGATCGATGCATCCCTACTCATAAGTGTGTTTTTCTAAGTACCAAAGTAGTGGCGCTCATTACAAGAATGGCCTTTAATCTATTCAGGGGTTATTAGCGGTAACGTCATTAAAAGCCGCTCTGAAAAGATGAGCTCACAAAGGGAAAAGGACAACTGTTTGACATGAGGTTTGGGGTCAGGAGGGACAGAAAGCATCAGGTGTGACTGTTTTATCTCAGAGTGGTCAATGCAAAACCCACACCAAAAACAGCCTGGGTTTTCAATACATGTTATCTTCCAAACTACAAATAGTGAATTGAATGCTAATGTGACACAGGGCCTCAATAATGAATAAGGCTTTCTGGGAGTAGCATTTTGCACAAGGTTAGATTGATCAGGCCTTTTTTGCTGCTGTGTGCGGCACACACCTGCCCACACATAAAGTAAATGTCAGTGTGCCTTTATGTGTAATTAATGACGTCTGCTGCTGCGTTTTGTCTTGTTTGCAGAGAAGGAGCGTGACTCACCTGTCTCTCTGCACCTCCGCTGCCCATCATGGAGGACTCACGCTAACTGTGGAAGGGACCAGGCAGGAGCAGGAGCAGCAGCCAGCCTCATGAGCTCACCGCACACCTCGGGTAAGCACAGCTACGGTGAGGCTCGCCTTAAGTGCACAACTGTAAAAGTCCTACGTTTTGGGAGTAATGCTGTTTAATAGGGCTGCACAATATGAAAATATTCGATAACTAATACTTTAATACAGTTTTTGGCAAAAACTGTTGTGTTCTTTGGCAAGACACTTCATCCACATTACCTAGTATAAATGTGGAGTGTACGTGAGTGTTGTTGGTGGTCGAAAATGCCAGTGGTGCAGATTGGCAGTCTCGTTTCCATCAGTTTGCCTCAGGGCAGCTGTGGCTACAACAGTAGCTTACCACCACCGAATGTGTGGAGTGAATGAATAATGCACGGAACTATAAAGTGACTTTAAGCGTCTGGGAAAGCACTATATAAGACCAAGGCATTATTATTGTTATTATGAAATCAAAACAAAAAATCACATGTGCCAAATTAAAAACATAACAGAGACTAAAGGAACAATAAAAAGATTCTAATGGAGATCTTAATGGTGGGGTTAGGGAAGAGAGAGACAGGGGAAGTTAAAAAAAAAATTTAATAAAAATTTGGAAAATAATGAATAAAATCTGCTTTTAAACATTTTACCTTCAAATAGTTTTTATACTGTCAAATTCAGTATTTCTGTCATGTAGAGAACTTTGTGTTGTTGCGATATATTAATTTTGCAATTTTATATTTATATTTATTTGCAATTATTATTGCGTGGACATGCCAACATAACAATATCTATATTTTTGTGATATATGTGCAGCCCTACAATTGAACTGTAACAGAGTTACAAATGTGTTATTTGAAAATGTTATGAGTGTAATTAATGATTCTTTGCTGTGTTACTTTTGTTGTTATTTTCAAAGAAACAGAGTTTGTGTATTTTACTATGACTCATTGCATCAGTGATTTATCAAACCCCGCTCTCGTCTCATTCACTGAAGCTGCAATGTTTTTTTCCTTTTCTTTTGGGAAGTGTATAGGAAAGACGGGGCTTTAGAGACAATGATTGGCTGAAGAGAGAGAGATCGATTTTAAGGGTGACCAATCAGCAGCAGCATAGTAGCCTATGCAGTTTCCTGACATGTTGTCTATTGGCATTGACAGACAGTTCTGTTCTCTCTGATTCTAAAATATATATGTATATGATCTGTTGGATTATATCCAAAGACTGTTTGTAACTGTTAGATTTCATCATTGTGGCATCATGGGGAACATTATTCATTTGCAGTGGAGTAAAAATGTCAATGTTGTGAGTCAGTGATAAGAGTACAGTTTAATGCTTTATTCTTGTTCATAACAAAAGTCATTATTCAAAGGGCTGTTGTTTTGTAAACTTATGTTTGTTGTCATGGTTTGTGACGGTTTTATTACGAATTCGGTATAGGAAACAGGAAATAGTGTCCAGTCCAAATGTATTGTTTGTTGAATAATGTCCTATTGACTAAAGGTGGAGTACACTTCTTCACTCTTGTTAATGAGCACTTTTTATTTTTTTACCATATAGTATATTATAAAAGCATCAGTTTGTGACAGAATCAGACTGCTGTTTGTATCTAATTAATAAGCATATCATTGCTTGCAAACCCAAAAGAATGAGTCGAATGAGAACTGACTGACTGAGTGTTGGCAGTCCAGGCTTTGGTCAACTGTATTTGTATTTAAATGTGCTAAAGAAGTAAAGTTTGACTTGACAGTCAGGTGTAAAATCAGCTTTTTCAATTTAAGGTTAAAAGTAAAAAAAAAAAAAAGATTAGAATATTAGTTATGTCTTTGTTTATAGTGTATACTCTCTTATCATCAGAATATTTTAGTGGGTGACCCCGTAGTGCCACACCTGTAGAGTGTTTTTGGCTCATTGTCTACAACAGCCATGTTTCCGCCGGGTCCTGGGGTGACGGCTTGAGTGACTGGCTGTAACTCGGTCGTCATGGATACAAATATAGTACATACAGGCGGAGTACAGACAGCCGCGGCGCAGACTCCTGGGGTTGATGCGCCTCAAATAGAAACGCAAAGATGAGTCATCGGCCAGGCTGCGGCAGTGCTCACCTTTAACAGATGTGTTTAGTATGGTCCTGCAGGCACCTGGTCACTCACCTGCTTCTCTCCGTTCTGACGCTGGAGTTCTGAGCCTAGCCCAGACAGCCAATCATCAATGAATTATTAGAGCAAACAGGACTGTGAGTTTGACACAGTGTCAAGATGGATGTTGTATACTTGTCTTGATGCCTGTTGTGTTCTCGTGAGTCATAGTGAGACATCCCTGAAACTGCTGGAGGACACTGAGCTGTTTACACAGAGCTGAGGCAGAGGAGGAGGGAGGTGATGAAGAGGAGGTGGGATGAATGCACCAGAGAGTGATAGGAAAGCAAACAGGAGAATATTTGGGCTAGTGTCAGAAAGTTCACTTGCTATCTTCATGCACTATTCTAATATCAATCTTTGCTTTGCAGAAATGTAGGTGTTTATTATAAATGAGTGTATTTATATCAAAGAGGGGGTATTACTATTCTATGAAGTATTATTTGTTAGCACATAACATATTTAGATCACCATGTTACTTTTTATTGTTTTAAAAATGCTGTATTCCCTGAAAACAACATATTAACATGTTTAATAAGTTTCAGTTTTGTATTTGACGCTCTGGGTCCCCACTCCACTTGCCCCCCCCCTTCTACTACTGCACATCGCATCAGGTTTGTGAAGCTGTAGTGTACTATTTTGTATATTTATGAAAAATGGCAGTGTAGGAGCATGGGTTATGTATTGGATTACACTTTTGGGCTGGATGACATATAAAACCATGTCAGGCATGTTTTTGATGAGGGAACACTGTTATAACAAGGCAGTAAGCTTAATATGCCCTCTTTCAATTTGCTTTAGAGGTTTTTCGGTGTCATATTCTTACAATGTTTTTTGGCTATCTTGTGTAATATTGATTGTCATCTAGATCTAAGCACAGGTGACACCACCTGCACAGCATTTCTGCTCGACGCGTTTCTGCCAGTGCCATATCTATATCTGTATCATAGCAATTTACACCTAAATTCAATAACGTTGCATAGTTACTTGTCCAATACTTTTGAACATGCTTGTATCATTTGGTGATATGGCTATTGCACTGGTATCATTTATAATCTAGTAAAGCAGTGGTCTCAATATGTTTTATGATCTCTATACTGGTCATCCCAATTTCCAATAATAAGAAATTCACAACTTACTGGCTGTTTACCAAATGCTGCATTACTTTATACACACCAAAAACCTTGATAGTACATTTTGTGATAAGCAACATTTCCCTATTAGGTATTACTCCATCACTATATAGAAATGCCATTTTACCAAGGTATACACAGCTTGACATTGAACTAGTGAATCTGTATACATTCAGCTCATCGTTATAAGTCCTTTTTTGCTTTGGACTCAAGTGAATGGAACAAACAAAGCCTATAAATAGCAGCCAGCACTTTCAATTAATAATATGCACACTGACACTGAAGTGAGTGCTGCTTCGTCTTCGTTTTCTAAAATAGGCTTTTCCGTGGTTTTCCGTGGTTTTCCGTGGCCTTCCCCAGCGGCACTACACCACCTGATCAAGTACAAGATGACTGTTTTAGATTGATTTAAATATTAATGCAGACTTATTTTAGCTTTATTTTAAGAGCCAGGCTGCAATATTTGGCCTTGCTATTTCTGGAGCCCTTTTAATGTAGCATGCACATGGTAATAGAACTTGTTTGTTTTAAACATATAGACAAGTGCACAGTAAGCATTAACGTTTGATATGCTAAAATATATGAACTGCTAAAGTAATACAAGAATCACATTAGGGCTGGGTGATGTGACAAAAAAGAGATTGAAGATTTTTTTTCCTTATTGATTTGACTGATCACAATTGTTGCTTGGAGTTTATTTTTTCGTATCAAAAACACAAGAAAATTGCTTTCAATATTAATTGTGTGAACACAAACAAGACAGACTTTTAATCAATGCCATTTAACACAACAATCAAATTGTATTTCAAACCCAATTTGATTAAAATGTATTTAATTGCCTAGCCTTAAGTCACATGCTTTCCAGAGCATGTGTAAGCTACATGGTTAGTCAGTTTATGTATTTCATTATTATTTTATTTTAAATCAATTCTGATTCCATAGTAATGTTGTCACAATACTTGATTTCGATACTAAGGAATAGACTCGATACTCAATACTGATTCCAATACCACGAGGATAATAAAAAAAAAAAAAAAAAAACTCTTTCCTTAGCCAATAGAATATGATTTTCAACATTAAATAATAGTACTTTCTTTTACATTGTTTACATGTTGCCTTATATCTGTGTAATCCCTCAGTGGTCCAGGTAGGTTCCATTATGGTCCGTGGGCGTATACTAGTCTATGTGGTACTTTTTTCTGATACAGCTCAAGATCATTCCTAAAGCTATCAGGAAAGGGTCATTTCTGGCCTGTGAATGTGACTTTTTTAGATACTTCCTCAAATGAGTATCTAGTTTCGATTCTAGTTTTGATTAGTATCTGATTTTCAATATTTTGACAACCCTATTCCATTGCGTCTAATCTTGTGGCTCCAACAACATTTATTTGTGTCATTGTTACTGCCAATAATGTCTCCTGTATACATTTTCTTTGAATTGCTGAACACGTTTATAAAAGGTGAGTGCGTTCTCTATCATTTTCTATCCTTTCCGATCAATCTTAATGATGATTATGTAACCGGTGACAGGACTCATTAATTCAAGCATCTGCTGCCATAAGCTGCCACCGTCCCACGTCGCTGCCGATCCCCAGCAGACGGGTCAAGGTAACAGCGCAGGTCGCCATAGCTACCAGGGTTAAAGAGTACACCAGCCCCCTCCTTCCCTCCCTCCTCTCACCTGGGGGAGGGGGCTGTTATAGACACATGGAAATGGACATCGCAACCACCGCAGTTGCAGACGAGAATGTTCCATCTTGCCTCCAATCGGCAGGTGAAGAAGCCATATAGCGACATGACAACCCCCACTGACAACACTGACTGGAGGCTTACTGCTCTACTCTGCACTATTTTTATCCAGCGGCTCCTCCTCCCTACAAGGCTATTTTCAGCTCCATGCCCCCCACCACCTCCATCTCTCGCTCTGTTAGTAAATGTCTTTTTTCTATAGCGGTAAAAGCAGCACTGTGAAGCGAGGATCAAAGCTTGTATAAGGACTCCCCTTGTCTCTCCACTTCCTCTCCTCTCACTGATCCACTTTCCCTCCCTCCACTCTCTCTCTCTCTCTCTCTCTCTCTCTCACTCTCTCTCTCTCCTCCTCCCTCTCTCTCTTTTTCTCTCCGCTGTTGTTCATTCACACTCGCAGACACTCAATATTAGCAGTCTGACCGGCAGCTGTTTCACCAGCTCTGTTTTTTTCAAATTATTTCTCTCTCTGCTTTCATTTTCTTTTTCTTTTTAGTTTGTTTTGATTCCAACTCCTTTCTCCTGCTTTTTTCCTTCTTCTCTCACTCTTCTGTCATTCTCTCAGCGCTTGGTTCTAATTTTGGAAGGATGGAACCTCGGGGAGCTCTCTCCCAAAGCTATTTGAGTCCTCGCCTCCCTTCCGCTGCGTCTTCTGGGCCAGTTCTCGTCAGACAGGAGGAGATGGGCACGAGGAGGCTTTGATGCGGCGTGCAAGGGAATTCACCTTCTGTTTGTGTTTCAGCTGCAGCCTCTCCACTTTCTCCACTTGCTCTGGTCTGCACAGAAGAGGGCTGAAGGAGTTTGAGAACTGATGCTGGCGGGACTATCTTCATGTATATCTGGCAATGTTTTTGTTACTGATATTTTTCAGATAACTAGCATTTTTAAAAATTACCAACATTGTCATTGCTTGAGAAGACTGGGTCTTTTGCTAGCTTTTTAGACTCATAATTTCTTAGAACCACTCAATAGGACTGTATGACATCAGATTTTGTCTGAACTGTTACAAGACTGACCATCATAACACAAGCTGGAACCTAAAAGCACATACTCGTGAAGGCAGAGCAGCTCCAAAGCACCGGCAGAGCTGTCTGAAGTTTGCTTATGTCCGGATACTTTCTGAGAGTGGGGCGCTCGGAGCATTTTTCAATGTCAGGCATTCAGTGACATTTTGCAGTGTCTCTTGAGAAAGCCATGCTGACATCTGGGCCGACCCACTGACTGGTGTTTAGGGTTGACGTGCCTCTGGTCCTGGCATGCTGTTGCATCCCCCTGTGTCAGGACTGTGCACCATGTTGCAGACCATCTATGAAACAGAGTCTTGCTTTTCCACGTCGGGAGCGGACAGCCACCAGCCTCTGGAGCTCCTCAGAGACAGCAGCAGGAGCTCTGGCGCTGCCGTGCCCACGGCCGGTGAGTCATCTCTGGGAGAGCAGAGGGAGGGAGAGGAGCACTCATAGGGAAACACACTTAGAGCTGCAGCTCTGGAGTGGAACCCCAGCATCGGTTCATTCTATAGTGCAGGCACACACTAAAGACAGTTTTGTGCTTGGTCCTCAGAGATGTGTCCTACAAAGTCGAGTTTGATTTAGTGGGCTTACAGCAATGGCATTAGCATCAGAATGGCTCTGCACTTCGTCTGAGGGACTGTTTTCAGAATGATGTCAGGTACAGAAATAGAAGTTAGTTTAATCAAGGCTGTGTATTTAAGAGTCATTGTATTTATTGCAGACATTTATGTTTTCATGTGTGCTGCCATGTTCAAGATTATATTTTGAAGGAGCAATTAGATAATCTTTGCATTTGTCTACACTTTCATGCTGAATTGGGTTATGCAGTGCAGATTGGTATGCATATCGTTTGTCACTGTTTAGGGAACATAAAGCAGAATGACTATAGTTAAGTACACATACCTTCTCATGTATTGCTTGTAATCCATCTTCTGGACTATTGCTGGGACACACAGGAAGTAAATTCAGTCTAATCTTGTCTGGAGCTGCGTTCAGTCTATTGGCTCACTGGCAGATGCAGGTCAGTGGACTGCACAAACCTACAGTCTGTCTGTCAAGACAGTCTGTAGGTTTTACTATTGTTCCTAAAGTCCCCCTGACGTCATAGTGTAAGTATTTGTATTCATTTTTAGGTATGTTGTTATCATTTTGTCCCTGTTCAGTTTATATATATTCCGAGGCTGAAACTATATCTTGTTTTGAGCAGCGCTGGCCTTAAACACCAAACCAGTGGGCCTTTCCTAACATAGTTGTGTGCTTTCCCAGTTTCTCTATGATGAACTTCTAGAGCAGCAGTTTGATATAACACTGTGCTTTATAGGGCCTTCCCCAGGGATCTGAAGTGGCTCCGTCAGCTCAGGTGTAATACACTGAATGGAAATGCACAGTTAAAAATATGTTCTGAAACCCATAGATGCTGTCATAGCACCCTAATTATGTAGCACAGGTGTTTTTACATGTTTCAACCTTGCAAACAGTACTTAGGTGCTTAGTGAAATTACATGGTGGAGAAAGCATACGTTGAACAGAAGATATCAAACATTATGTCATTATAAACATGCGTCATTTCCTTAGGATTGATAAAGCATTTGCGCACTTGTGTTGTCACATGCCCAATAGTAGATCTGCATGCATTATTATTTCAAATGGATACAATATTAAGTGTGACCAATATAGTAAACTGTATAATTTCTTGTAAAGTAAAGAATATTGAACCTATAACTAAATCTTTGGTGAACTGTTGTACGCCCACTCATTCCACTCATTCCCACTCAAGTGCTTTATGACTAATATGGAGTCTATCTTAATTAAAATGCTGATTTTGTATCCAGTCTGTATCATCTTTTAAATATCAGACAATTCAGCAATACTCTTGTATTTAAATTAGAACTGCCAGATTAATCACAGGCAATTATTTAACATACATTAAACAATTAAAAACTGTCACTTGTTTTATACAGTGACTTTGAGTTGCAAATTGGCCATATAATTACATGCAAGAAGCATTAGTGTCTTTCTTCATACAGTATAGCATCTAATAATACATTATTTAATCTACCTGGACAAACCTGGAAGTAAGAGGCAGGAGCAAGATAGGTTCAAATGTGCTTTGGCGGTCGACCCCTACTTCACTTTGCCATCTGAAAAAAGCAGCTCTAAAGCCGAGCATGTTTCCAAAAAATGCATGCGTGTGAATATTAACAATGTGCTAAAGGGTTTGTGAATGCAAGGAAATAGTTAGATAGATTTAAGCATACTTTCTCCTTTTGCGGGTTTGAATATCGGATAATGTAGCTTTAAGGGCTAGTGTTTTCTTGTTCACCTTGACCTATACACAGCTGTAAATAGCTTACTGAACAAATTACCGTCCCAGATGTTTAAAACACGTACTGCTCATGACAGCAGCAGAACACAGAGCAACCACTACCATGACTTACAGACTGCCAGCCCATAATACGCACAAGCTATGCCGGTCGTCTCTACGGTAACCCCACACATGCGTCTCGCCTTGTTCTTCTCTAAGCTTCTAATTTGTCTAAAGTACACTTGGCCATTATACTATTTTTGCCTCTCGCTCTTTTTTTCTCAGCTGCTCTGTCTTGCTTTCTGCTGGCATTTTTTTTTGTGTTTTGCTGCACTGACGTCATAGTGCCTATTTCTTTTAGCTACACATGGGAGCAAGCAGAACATAGGCCTCAATTTTGAAAATTGTTGTTTTTTTAAATTCCATTTTATTTTTTATCACCGTAAACATTTGAAGGCAGTATATAGCAGATTTAAAACAATGTTCTGAGAAGTTGCACAACTTAAAGGACCTCAAAGTTTGATCAGGGTCGACACACCTTGCATTCCTAAAACACATACACACATGTTGGAAATTCCCAGTTGGTGGTTTGAAGCTCCATGCAGTGCGTTCCAGTGGTCGTCTTTATGAGAAAATAGCATCTGACCTCAGGAATAGTGTAATGTAAACAAGTGACATTGAGACAATAAGACCGCAGGGTGATGTCATCACAGGCTTAGCATTCCCCGTCTTTATAAACACCAGGGATGTTTAATACGTTCTTTACATACCAAATCACTGTGATTGGTGGCGTTGCTAGTTTGGTTAACATCACTCAACTTTCTGAATGTTTACAGATATTGATAAATACTGGTATAAATATTATAAGTCTAAAGTCTAGTCTAGCCTGAAGTAAGTCAACACTTAAAACATGGTAGTAAAGTTTTCAAAAGTCATTGTCAATTTGTAGTTAAAATATAGTATACCAGTGCAACTTTGATCCCTGATTGAGCTTTAGAGTTGCCAGTGTAATGAAGCAACATGTAACATGCTGACACCAAAAATAACTTCAGTTGGAAAAGTAAAGTTGGTTCCCAGCCCTAACAAAACAATAGCTTACTTCCTTGTTGTTTCCCAAACTCATGAAAAGAGTTTAATAAGATGAGTATGGCCCATCTCATTGACCTATCATGCTAGTAAAATATGCGTAAATGCTAACTTAAACTATTGCGCTAAATTATACTATAGACCAGGGGTCGGTAACCCGTAACACCCAAAGAGCCATTTGTACCGGGTTTCCACGGAAAAAAATACACTGGGAGCCGCAAATCCTTTTTGACATCTAAAATGAAAATAACACTGTATATATTGTTTTTTTTTTACCTTTACGCTTTGTATAAACAACTATAGTGTGTTGCTTATGAAATCCAATATCTAACTAATATTTCAAGATTTAAAAAAAAAAAAAAAACTAACACAAATAAAATACACTTCAATTAAATACTTATAATTTATTTTACCAAGCCACACGGAGCCACAGTATAAGGATGAAAGAGCCGCGGGTTGTCGACCCCTGCTATAGACTAATGGACTGTTTTCAAGATTATTTTTTACGCATAAAATTAATCCATACCCTCTGCCTAAAATAACAGTCAATCTGAAAATTGTGGCTATATTTTACAAAAGCAAAAAAATACTTTAAACCTGCATTTATTTCTTATGTTCATTAATGTGCATTGTTCCTGCACATTATCAACTCTCCGGGTACATGAGATTAAAGTAAATTAGCAAAGAAATATGAATGATCTTATAAACTCACTATAGACTAGCTAAAACATCAAATAATGATTGAGTTTTTAACTGACTAGACCAACTGAAACTATCCGAACATAATACATCTTTTTTCCTTTCCTCGGATACCTCCTAACTGCAAGCGAGGAGTCCGTTAGGAGTCTCATTATACGATCAACTTAGAACATTAGCCTTGCTTGTAACTAACTGTGTGTGTGTTTACCAGACTATAAATGTCCCTGCTTTGACGTCAGACGCTGGCTGTTGAGGAATGCTGCGCACTTGCCAAACGCGCACACACACTTGCGCCAGGGCCGGGACAGTGTGTGTGTTGTAGTAGAGCGGAGGACACGTGCGTCACACTGAAACGCCACGATATTTGTTTAGGTCATTTGGATATGAGGTCCCGCCGCACACACTTAGCCCGTTTATTCCAGGCTCCCTGCACTTTTTCAGGCTTTTTCAACTGCAATAAACCGTTATAACAGAGTAACCCTAAAGCTGGACCTGCTCTCTACGGGGCCACGGCTCTAAATTGGCCTTTCACTGGATGTATGAAGTGAAGTCATAATGCAGTAGTCTTCCTGACCATGGTGTGAATAGAATAGAGGAGAGGGCATAGCAGGATAAGATAAACTTTGAGGAGTTGGGATTTTAACGTGAGCGTGAAGCATTGAGAAATAGTGCATTTTTTTGCATTTGGCATGTTGCTGACCCAATGATTTAATCATATCATTCATTTGCACCAATATCACATCATTTTTGAAATATCATTTAGTCATCAGTGGCAAGAAAATAAAATTGTTGTTGTTTTTTTTTCCTATTAAAGTTGTGTTTGCAGCTTTAGCAGTTTAAACTAAAGTATATTAAGTTGTTTGTGTGTGTGTATACATTTTTTTTATACATTTTATTCACTCTTCCCATCGGCTGCAGCTAGACCCTTCTCAACCCATCAGCTGCAGCCCCAGTATGTTTCTGTCTGCACATTTAAAACCATTGTAAACTGGATATTGTCTTCTTTTCACATGCCTCTTTGTTTAGCACTAATTAGCGTATCGTCTTTACTTTGGCTACCTGCACTTGATTGACTTAAGTCTCACTGTCTGTCTTTAAGCAACAGCGCTCAGCTTTGTATGGAAACGTCACAGGTCCTCTAGGGGTTTGGATGCTACATTGTGGGTCAGTGGGTTCAGCTAGAATGCCATGGTCAAACTGTAGTAAGGGGCTGCTTCTCTCCTTGGCCTGTGACTGTGTGCTAATCTGCCTGCTGCCTCCTGACCCATTGCCCCCTGCACTTAGAGAAAATAATGCATTTGACGTCACTGTGGACAGTCTTACTACTGTACATATACATGTACAATGAACACTGTAAGCTGATTGCAGAGGCTAAGCTGATTGAGAACTTCCGATCTGAGCGACTCTGAAACGAGTTACTGCAGGAGTTACTGCAGGAGTACTGGGATAGTGTCCAGAATATGATGAAGGAAGTGGTCAGAGTGATGAGGAGGAGGAGGCCAAATGCACAAATGTGTGATAATGTATACTAATACACACTATTGATGCCCTGCTTATATAACTATCCAGTTATGTTAGCGGCAACTGTATGCAGAACTTTGCAAAAGTGGCAATGCTTTTCTGCCACAACAACTTTAAGGATTTGAAGTTTGTATTATTAAGCAATCTCATGAGTAATCATCCATTATCATATTAATCGTTTGCACCATTAAGATACCCAAAGTAAGCACATTAAAATATATACATATACATACACTCATATTTAACATAAATAACGCAAGCAGAAAAAATCCTTCTTGACAACAGGATAGTGTAATGGAGTTGCACGTTACCAATTTATAACATACCCAAGTTGAATATTAGCCTTTTTTTTTGTCAATATTTCCCCAAGTGCCCTTACCGGCTGATAATATCGGCCAACCGATACCAATCAGGCCCCAATGTTAATCACCACAAACATAATGTCAAGCTAGCTTTAAAACATTTAACTGAGTAGCAGCATTCATTCCTGCACATATAAAACAGTTTACAGATTGTGAATTGCACTTTACTTATTGTCTGCTTCCTTATAGATTTTTTAGCCTATACATAGGCCCGTATATTTAAGTGCGCTATATTGATGAAGTAAATATAGACGATGCACACTAGACTAATATTGAAACTCACTTCTGTCACTGACATAATAACCCAAGAGCAGATTTATACCACAAACACTATTCTAAATTTACAGTTTTGTTAAAAAACATGAGCTGCAATAAATAAATAGCACAAATTGCCTGTGTGTTATTTCTTGAGTTGTAATATAGTATAGGACTGCAAGATTTGTATTGTTCCAATTAGCAAATTCCAATGGTAATATATTGTCCACTACAAACAAGAAAATATCCTGTCTCCAAGGGAAAGTACTATGTAAAAACCTGCTGACCCTGTAGTTTACAAACATGTTATAAAAGGCAAGACATGTGATTCTCATATTAGTTTAGCTGTTCATTATATTTCTGTCTATATTTCTGTGAATGCTTTTGAATGTATTTAAAATGCACCCTTTGCAGCCTTGAATCTTGATTTTTAACCATAACTCACGAGTCTAATCGCAACAAGAATCTGCTTTTCCCAAACCATTGAGCCATAGTAGTTGAATAGTGTTGTTGATTTGCTCCATGTGTTTCCACCCTGTCAGCTCACAGCTCTCCGGGGCTTGAGCAGCAGATCAATATTAATCTCTTGTAGTGATTAGCTCAAGTGGTGCCACAGATCCACATCAGCGTGAGGCGCGTTGTGCTTGTCACTGGGCACAGGCGGCTGCACTTACATTCACACTCACTAGAACATTGGAACACTAACACTTCTATATTGTATTCACAGTCGATTGAATCCACTTATGATGAGGATGATGAAGTTCTCTAATAATTATCTGAAGAGCGCATAGTGCAGTACTTTTGTACATTCTTCTTGTCAGTGGTGTTAGATTAATACCATTGAATACCATACAATTTGCGTAAGAAATATAAACATTCTAAATGTCTATTAAAGATGGCGGACTGTGTGCTGCTGGGCAATGCTATATTCTTAGCCAATATACTAGCTGAATCATCTTTTTTGTGTCTAGTTTTAACCATTTATAAAATAATAATGAAATTACATAATTTATCATTGAATTTATCATTTGTGTGTGTTGACAGACCCTCTCTGCTCTCATCTTTGAGGGCAATTGCAGACGCTTATCACGGTTGAATCGGTAGAGGAAATATCAACAGTCAGATGTTTTGTATGTTTGTAAATATACCATGCTACTTTGGTCAAAGCAAAGCATAGCATAATACCTCCCCTTTATTCTTCAATATAGCAATTAGCTTGTATAGTCCATTTATATGAGTGAAATCCGTATGTGTCTTAAACTGTGCTAGGGGCTAACAGTAGCACTGTAGTATTTCTAATTGTACGTTATGCTAATGCAGAGACACATGCTATATTTAGGTGTGAGGACTTGGTGTACTTGAGCACTTGCACCACGATGGCAGCTCATGTGAATGAAGTGATGTCACACAACTCTCTCTGCTCTGTGTTACAGTGGAGGTGAAGAGCGGCCTCCCGTCCAGTATGCACAGTCTGGTCGGAGCAGCCGGGGAGCAGAGAGGAGCGCCTGGAGACACTGGTGAGTACCAGTCTCTTCAGACATACAGAACGAACAAATACAGAAATGACTATATTTGAGTATGGATGTAACAATAACCGAAACAGCCATATCAAAAGTCTAACTAATATTGTGCACCTAATTACAAGCCTCTTTGCTTAAACATATTCTTTTGTTGTCTTGTCTTCACAGTTTCAGGTTAACTTCACATTATGCCATAAATATTACACAACATTTTTGCCTTTTTCTGATGAACTGCAAAAATATTTTGTCACTATATCACAAACCTCTACTTTATATCCAGAATTGTTTTTAATTCACAAAATGTCAGCATCTGTTTTCTATGTTCAGGGCAACTGTAGACTTACACAGATGTCTTTGATGGAGTGATTTGTGTGTGTGTGTGTTTTTAAAAGAAGTAACATGCACTTGTTGCTGTTTACGGCTTTAATGCAGTAAACGGGACATGAACAAAAATGTATTATTTTAGTGAGCGCTGAAGTCAAGTGTTTCACATTTTGTAATGTCCCGGACATTTTGAGCTGTTAACAAAAAGCTATCATTACATGTCATTTTCTTCCACTCACTTTTATAGCAACAAAAAAATGAAATAAAAGAGTGAGTGAGTGGGTGCTGCTGGAGCTGCTTAATGTGGTCACAGAGAATGGCTCTGTGTGCACTTGTTCATAATTATATGTGAACACGGTACAGCTCCACTTTCTCTTTCAGACAAGCATGACCCTGGATTGTCTGTGGACTGACGGTTATTCAGATCATGACAAACTGCAGATATGTACCTTAGCCTCAGTACAAACTAATGATCAGCTGTAAACTACACTGTAGTAATTAAAGTTAAGATTATTATAATCTTGGGAGGCTGACTTTGTAGCTAACTTAATATTGAATGAATTATTAATTGGAGTATAGACACTTGGAAACATTTGTTCTGCTTCCTGAGATAGAATTTCAGTAGTTTTTACAGCACTACACTGTAGGTGACAGGTTGATTAAGGAAACTCTTCTTAAGGCAAAGCACAAATAAAGGTGTGTAGAAGAGTCTCTGAAGGTAGTCTCTGTTCCAGGTGGGGGTCAGGGAGAGGGGCCTGCAGGAGCAGGAGGCCCAGTGGACCTGCGCACAGAGCCTAGGCCGAGCTCCCTGTCAGGGAGTAGCGCAGCTGTGGACACAGCCCTGAGAGAACAGCAGCTCCAGCAGGAACTGGTCCTCCTGAAACAGCAGCAGGAGCTTCAAAAACAGCTGCTGTTCGCTGAGTTTCAGAAGAAACACGAGGTTCTGACCAGACAACATGAAGTGCAGCTACAAGAGCACCTCAAGGTACAGCCCCTGCCACACTGTCCACTGTCTCACTCATTATAGACAGTATACAGTAGATGTGTGGTACATGTGTCATCACACAAACTTACCATTAACTTTCATAAAATGTTACTTTTCACAAACCTTCTGAAATTATCAGTTTGTATTTGGCTTCAAAATGGCTTTAGGTCTTTTATCTTTTCAGTTATCTACATCAACTGATGTGTCATTGCCATAATAAACACATGGCTTTGTTGTGTGCCTCAGCAACAGCAGGAGCTGCTGGCAGCCAAGCGTCAACAGGAGCTGGAGCAGAAGAGGAAGCTGGAGCAGCAGAGGCACGAGGAGCAGGAGAAGCAGAGGCTGGAGCAGCAACTCCTTCTGCTCAGGAACAAGGAGAAGGGCAAAGAGAGTAGGCCTCCTCCTGCCTTTAGCTCATACAGGCCTGTGTCACACCGTCCACCCCAGCCTACACGTCTCTCCTCTGGTCTTCTAGGTGCTATTGCCAGCACAGAGGTCAAGCTGAAGCTGCAGGAGTTCCTCCTCAATAAGAAAGAGCCTGGACCTGGTGGACTCAACCATTCCTTTTCCCCAAAATGCTGGTGAGGATCACTCCATTCCACAGATATTTAAGAGAAGTGGTTACAGTGTTCAAGGAGATCATACAACCTCCATACAATAAAGGTGTACTACTAGTCATCTCCTTTTCAATATAATATACTGTAGCAAACTGCCTAATTTCCAAAGAAGAATTTTCAATGGTAATTGCTCGTGCAGTGACTAAAAGAATGTGAGTAATGTACTACATACTATGGGTCCATTGGAGCAGGCTTATTTTAGCTTTCTCACATAAACAAAAAGTGGAAGTGTGTCACTGATCTGAAACATCAAACACAATGGTACCATTCACTGTCAGACCTTCAGAGCTCTTACACCATGTGCCCACACAGCAGCAATACAGGGCAGCAATAAAACAGGGACGCACACAAAATGTCCACATTCATAGAAACAGGAAGTAACACTAAATGCATTCTAGGAAATGAAGGAAATGGCTTTAGGATGCAGAGGCTGAGCTCCAGAGACTACTGCTTTACTATTGTTCTAGCAACTTGTTTAACCTGCTTTGTCTTGTTGTGCCTATACATGCCAGTGTATTATTGTTGTCAGCACTGTGATAGTGAAGTTTAAGACTGGCACATAAATGTATTTGTCCCCATATTAATGTAAAATATTTTTTATGTGTCCACAGGGGAGGCCAGCACCCTTCACTGGAGCAGAGCTCACCTCCGCAGAGCAACACCCCAGGAACTCCCCCATCCTACAAACTTCCCCCTCTGCTCGGCAATTATGAGGGCAAAGACGACTTCCCACTCCGCAAGACAGGTACCAGCCACTCAAAGTATCCAGATTTGTATTCAGGAGTACAAAACCTAAATTATTGTTTGTGTTTTTGCTTTTCATTTTAAAATTCTCATTTCTAAGTTTAAAATCTCGTATGAACCACATAGGTGCTGCAGTCCGAGTTTTAACCAAGTTTTAATAGCTCTCTTAATACTTTACCTATTTTATCATTAGCTTAAATAGCCACCGGTATTGGGTAATACGGTCATCCGTTAGCCTGACCTCATAAACTCAATAGCTGAAGTGTAAACAATGTCTTAATCTACATCCTACTACAAACCTACAAATAGATAAAAACCTGATTTAGTCTCATTGAATTAAGGTTACTATAGCAGCTCATCTGGTAAACAATCTGTCAACATGGTCTGGCAGCCAAAGCTAGTTACACAGTGTATCCGCCCTAATGCTGGCAGAAGTAAAAGAAGTTACAGTACCTCAGGAAAACTTGGCCAATGAATAAGTCCTGATAGGATTACACAAGTGACACCAATGACAATTCACTCATCTTATTTTCTGTGTTTCCTGTTCAGTGTCCGAGCCAAACCTCAAAGTGCGCTCCCGGTTAAAGCAGAAAGTTGCGGAACGCCGGAGCTCTCCTCTACTGCGCAGGAAAGATGGAACAGTCATCAGCACATTCAAGAAAAGAGCCATAGAAATATCTGGTATGTATTTATTAACATTGATCAAACAGTACTACACTTGCTCCTGAATGTTTGGGAGTGCCAGGTTTCTGAATGATATTGGAACCCATTACCACATCATTAAAGGCACATTAACCTCATTGAGTTCAAGTCTCAGATCTCACTTTATTAGATTTTCCAGGGTTGTGTTGTGGATTTGAAAAATGTGTTATTTTTGTGTTTCTCTCCAGTGTCGTCTCTGTGTAACAGCGCTCCTGGTTCAGGTCCCAGCAGTCCCAACAGCTCCAACTCAGCCATCGCCAACGGCAACACAGGATCTGTCCCAAATATTCAAACTGAGGTACACACATGCTCATTTATGTCAAATAAGATAACTTTACCAACAAAAAATGTATATGCACATACAGCTGTTTCTTTTTCAAAATGTTTTTCCTTCAATGAGGACTATAAAGATTAGCCACCTAGGGGTTTGCTGGGGTGATAACAAAAGAAGCCTTTAGCATGAAAGGAGTAATATACAAATATTATAACACATCAAAACAATAAATGTTTGTGTAATATAATAACCATATACATTAACAACATGAATGTATGGTGATGTGCCCACAGCTGAGATCTCTGCACCAGACACTGGGGGCTGATGGGACATTGAGTCCTTTGAGTCTGTACACATCCCCCTCGTTGCCCAATATTTCCCTGGGACTCCCTGCCAACACACATATCACGGTGAGGCTCTTTCACACGTATGCTCCCACACACTCTCTTCTATAGGCTCAATGTGCACAAACTGTCTGCAAATATGGCCCGCCATATGCATTGTCAGGCGTCCATATGCTTTGGATTTCTTCATTTGGCACACAGATTGTTCTGGTGATGCAAATAATACATTGTTTAGCAACTGATTCCTTTCAAGTGTTTCAAGGGTTAATTCTTAGGGGACAAACCACTTATTATTTCCATTTCAATTCATGAAACACGTTTGATGTCATAATACTAAAAAAAAGGCTTTCATCTACATTGAAGTAGGCAGTTTGCTTTCTACTAAATAAATACTAAAGATGAGAAGATACTGTAAAGATACATTGATATATTGATGTAAGACTCTATAATGTACTAACATCACCATAAATCATAAATATTGTGATATAACACTCTTGACGTTATTATTTTTAAACTAATCTTTTCAGTGAAGTCCTTGCAGCGGGGCTGGCTTGTTAGATTGCCAATATTGTTTGCCCTGTAGTGAAATAGAAAGTCACATGACTGAAAACTACCAGGATGAATAACTTTTATCTTGATTCTCCAGGCGTCACAAAAATTGACGGCACAACAGGAAGCAGAGCGTCAAGCCATCCAATCACTACGAGGGGGTGGGGCTCTAACAGGGAAGTTTCTTTCCACGTCCTCACTACCTGGAGGTATTGAAACTTATATAATATTATATAATGATAATATAATATTAGGTTGCACTCACACTAGGACTTTTGAACTGTGCCGTGCTCAAGCACGATTGCGTAGGGTTCTATGTACACCTGCACAACTGAACCGGGCCACGGCTCTGTGACGTCATCACACGGCGCTGTTTCTTTATATGTTGCACAGCAATGCTATCGCTTTATCAGAGAAAATAAGTCCAGTTATGAGTCCTGCTGCGATACGTGCTCTTCCGTGAGTTCATGGATTAAAAAACAGTGTGGAGGAGCGAGGCAAAAAGGAGACAATAGTCACATGTTTATATAGTGCTTTTCCACCTTCAAGGCACTCAAACCACTTTACATCAAGGAACCACTCACCCATTCACACACACATTCATACACCAGTGTACACAGACACTGGGGGCAAGGCGGGTTAAGTGTCTTGCCCAAGGACACAAAAACAGTATTCATCTGTAGGAGCTGGAATCGCACTGCCAACCTGTGGGTCAGTGAATCTGACTGCTCAACCAATGATGTTTATGTCAAGAATGGGATTCAAACCGCCAACCGGATCAGTGGAAAATCACTCTGCCAACTGAGTAACCGTGTCGTGCATTAGGCCACCTCCTTCAACTGGGCCACAGTCCCAATCAGTTTGCACTCACACTGGACAAACGTACCACACTGTAGAGGCTATTTGTGCTTGGGCACGGTTCGATTGGGCTAGTGTGAGCGCACCCTTATTAACACATGTGAAGACTTAATAACATTTATGTGTCATTGCCTACAATTTTTTTTTTTTTTTTCTAAAATTCATATTTGTCTTTTCAGGTATTGGCCATGATGTAGAGACTCCACCCCCAAGCTCTCATTCGACTCATTCCTCTTTGTTGCAACATGTGTTACTGCTGGAACAGGCCCGGCAGCAGAACGCCATGCTCGCTGGTACATACACATTCACTTAAATACCTCCCAGTGTTATCAAACTTAGAGCTGTATGTAGTAAATGTGTCTTTATGCCCACAGTCCCCATGTACAACCAGTCGCCGTTGGTTACAGCTGAGCGAGGTGTTTCCAGCAGCATGCGTCCTGTCAACAAACTGCCCCGGCACCGTCCCCTGTCCCGCACCCAGAGCGCCCCCCTGCCCCAGTCCCCCCAGGCCTTGCAGCAGCTCGTGGTCCAACAGCAACACCAACACTTCCTGGAGAAACACTACAAGGTATAACCCCCACTAAACAGGAAAAGGACTCATCATATAGCCCTAACATATAATGACTGTATGTTCAAAGATGTTGTCCAAGGGGACGGAGCTTCCCAGGCCTCCACCCACACATCCCGAAGAGACAGAGGAGGAACTAACAGAGACCAATGACATGCAAGAGGACGATGCCGAGCCCAGGCATTATAGGTACAGTGAATACAGTAAATTGTAAATTGTTTTATTCTATTTTAGATTGCCTATACAATATGTATAATAGTGACATTATTAATAAATATGGTCTTAGTATGTCAGACAGTAAGAAGGAGGTTTTTTATATTTCTGTATTTATGTAGAACAATTTTTAAAAAGAGGATGCTCTTTAAACTCTAAACTTATTGCACTCATATTGCATTGGCTGCTCTGTTGTTTTAAGGCTACAGAAGGACGGGTCTGACGAGAGCATACCCTCTTCAGAGCGGCTGGGCGTGCATGTGAAGGGCGAGGAGGAGCGTGGGAGTGTGCACGTGAAAGGAGAGAGCACGGAGAGTGAGCTGGACGAGGAAGAAGAGGATGATGACGTCATCCAGCTGAGGGAGGCCGATGAAGATGAGAGAGGCTACAGTCAGGTGTGTGGAACTCTCGGCGTAATGCAGTGCGTCAAGATGGTCCAAGCACGCAGATCCATAAGCAAAAAATAATGTTACTTTAATCATATCAGCTGAATAGCAGCTCAAAAGATCGAAAGTGCAGTACCTTGTTTTTTACTGTCTTACAAATGTACTTAATTTTAAAGTTACTCCTCACATACCTTATGCTTTCCGAGCAACTATTTACTTTATAAGCACTTTTCACAACTCACAAGCGACCAGGGCTGAGTTTGCTGTCACAGTAATGCTAACAACAACAACTAGCATGTTAACGCACACTTCACGATTATCTTTCAATAAAATGCTTCATAATTAGATGAAGACAGCATGCAGCGGACGTATTTTAATCTCAAGAACTGCTTATACAATGTACAGTTGAAACCAAAAGTTTACATACACTATATAAAAAGACACATACGCTTTTTTTCTCACTGTCTGACATGAAATCAGACTAAACTTTTCCTGTTTTAGGTCTTTTTCTTAGTTTTTTTTTTTTAGGTTTTTTTTTAGACAATTTTTCATTACTTTCTTCAATGTCCGAAGATTACATACAGTAAGATTACTATGCATTTACACAGTTTGGGAAAACCTAAATGGTGATGTCATGTCTTTGGAAGCTGAGAACATCTGAGTTAAGAGAACAGCTGTGGCTGTATTTGAAGGCAGACCTGAAACACACTGCTCTTTGTGTAACATCATGGGAAAGTCAAAAGAAATCAGCCATGATCAGGAAGAGAATTGTGGACTTGCACAAGTCTGGTTCATCCTTGGGTGCAATTTCCAGATGCCTGAAGGTGCCACGTTCATCTATTCAAACAATTAACACCATGGGAATGTCCAGTTATCATACCACTCAGGAAGGAGACGGGTTCTGTGTCCCAGAGATGAACGTGCTTTGGTCCGACATGTGCATATCAACCCAAGAACAAAAGCAAAAGACCTTGTGAAGATGCTGGTTGAAGCTGGTTAGAGTGTGTCATTATCCACAGTGAAACGAGGACTGTACCAACATGGACTGAAAGGCCACTCTGCCAGAAAGAAGTCATTACTCCAAAGAAACATAAAAAGACAGATTATAGTTTACAAATGCACACAGGGACAAAGACCTGAATTTTTGGAGACATGTCCTGTGTGACAAAACTAAAATTGAACTGTTTAGCCATAATGAGCATCGTTATGTTTGGAAGAAGTTGTTTTGCTGCAGGTGGGAGCGGTGCACTTCACAAAATAGATGACATCATGAGGAAAGAACATTATGTGGAAATACTGAAGCAACATCTCAAGATAACAGCCAGGAAGTTGAAGCTTGTGCGCAAATGGGTCTTCCAAATGGACACTGACCTGAAGCACCCTGCCAAACTGGTTACAAAGTGGCTTAAGGATAACAAAGTCAGTGTTTTGGAGTGGCCATCACAAAGCCCTGATCTCAATCCTATTGAAAATTTATGGGCAGACCTGAAAAGGCATGAGTGAGCAAGACGGCCTACAAACTTGGGTCAGTCACACCAGTTCTGTCAGGAGGAATGGGCCAAAATTCCTGCCTAGCTGGTGGAAGGATATCCAAAACATTTGACCCATGTCATACAGGTTAAAGGCAATGGTACCAAATACTAATGAAATGTATGTAAATATCTGACTCTGAAAAAATAAAAACCTTTTCTCATTATTCTGGCATTTAGCAAATAAAAATAATCTTGGTAATCCTAATTGACCTAAAACAGGACAAGTTTAGTCTGATTTCATGTCAGACAGTGAGCAAAAAAAAAGGTGTATGTGTCTTTTTATATAGTGTATGTAAACATCTGGTTTCAACTGTATCTGTACTAGGGTACGACAAATTTCAGGTACAGGATCTTTAATCTAAGTTTAGGTTCAGGTTCAGGCAACTTTATTCATACCTGCAGGTAGAATTGGTTTGCAGCTGGAGTTGGCTTCCATATATACATACATACAAGTCACACAAATAACAAATCACACAAATGATCAACAAAAACAAAAAATCTATCTGAATCAGTCCTATTTATTTTACCTGCTATCAATAAAATATCTTTGCTTTTTAATTTCAACTATATTTTAACCAAAGTCTTGACTTGTGTTATTGCATCCAACCCAGGTTTATGATAGCAGTTACACTCAATAAACCTTCTCATAAAAAAGATGGTAGTGGCGATATGGGTTAGCTTTATTTGATTCCCAGCCGAACTGGCGCTTATTGAGGCGTCATTTGTCCATTGTTAAAACAACAAAGCTTGTGTTTACACCACGTCATAAACACAGGGGATGAATCACATTGTGCATCAGCAGCCCACCTCTGCTGCTCCGAGCCTCACTCTTTAGCTCCATGGCAGAGGCAGTAGTGCGCTAGTGTTGTGACTCATCTGAGAACACGTCGGCCCGCTCCTTCAGGTGATTCTCACCCTCCCGCAACTGTCTGTTATTGTGATAAATACATTCTATTTTTTTAGAAACACAATGCAATATTCTTTTTGTTTGTATACATGAGGCAAAGGGATGCTGGTTAGACCTGTTAAAATAGGAAGTATATTCTGGTTTAATATACACTCAAAAAGAAAAGTAACAGTGAGCACCATAGCGCAGTGCTCAGGGACCCATCTCCATGATCTTGGTCAGGACTACCTTAGCTGGAGAATTTGACCTATGGCGCATGTTTTGGGTTGATGGGGGAAACCGGAGTTCATCCATTGCACTTGTACATTGAAACTTTTAACTAAAATCAAATTGCAAATTTTCTTACAAGTATTGTAATTGTGATGCAATATTGTGACGTATGTTTAAAAAGTAGAATTCTGTTTAGAGTGCACATTGTAATCAATTCCTGGAACAGAAACATTTGAGCAAAGACTGGAATGGTAAACAAATACAAAAATCCCATGAATGAATGTTTATCTAAATCTGTTAGATATCTACAGATACAATGAGCTGAAAGGGGTCTATAAACTGAGCAGTTAAATCCTTGTGCCACTAAGGATAATGCTGTACTCACTTGACACAGAGTTATATTGTTTGATTTCCTTAAGGCCAAAAATGGTCTTGTTTACGCACAACATGTCACTCACATTTGCGTCTTTGTGTCAGTTTGGCAGTTCGCTTGCACACAGTTAAATTAGTTGATCCATAACAGAATAATATAAAATGCTAATAGGAGCCATTCGTAAATGGCAGCCAATTTAAAGTCAAACTATTCTTTATATATCAGTGTTGAGTGGGCGCAGTTTGATTGACAGATGAGCTGAAGGCAGGCTGAAGAGGCAGAGTTTTAATAGGGCTATTGAAAAGTGATGGCCACATCATGTTGCATTTACTAGTCTGACTAATTGACATTTAAATGACAAGATCTCTGAGGAAGAGCATTGACAGGGAGAGCGTGGAGGGGACTGTGAAAAGTACAGGCACTAATGATACATGACATAGTTTGATTGACACAGCCAATGTGTTGCACAGCCAATAGAAATAGATGAACCTGATGTCCATTTTGCATAAATAAATTATGTGTGAAATATATTTTATGGTGGGTTATTTTATTATGAATTTTTTTAACATCTGCTCCCACAAGAGGAAATGAACATGCCACTATTTATATCCTTTAGCTCAGTTTATAATATGTGCAACTTCTGTCCAATGGTATTTTGATTTAAATTGTCCTAATTTTTCATCATTCTGGAAAATTAGGACAATTTTAATCAAAATATGATATCTTTTATTGGTCTATATTCCTCAAAATGTTGCCTAGAACAGGAAACATAAAACCCATGAATACACTAAAATTACTTTTACTTGGCTATTTTTCTTTACCCAATCATATCTTTGTTGTTGTTCAATAAGCACAAGGTGATATTTTTGGGAGAGGGGGTGTGACGTTTATGGTTTGTTTACCACACCAAAACAAGTCTGCTATGTTGAATCCTAATTATCACTGATGGGTTCAGAAGAGCTTTTAAACTCCTGTCTAAAAGAACATCTGATTGGTCCTAATAGTTGAATGCTTCATGTCTTCATTGTGTCCCTGCTATTTTGGAGAGTTTATATCCACACCTGCACTTTGAGCACTACTCTTGGACCTTTATTTACATTGATGGCCCTGGCTGATGACGCTGCTTTAATGCCAGACTCCAGAGGAATTTGTCTGACTTCAAAATCCATCATCAATTTGTACTTTTTGTGCGGTTTGAGTGGAGGGTGAGTCATCGGCAGTGAGTGCTGACATTTCGCAGAGAGCGAGGGGGTAAAAAGTGGGATTTGAATAGAAATGCTAGACGTGTGCTGCAGCATTTTTGTCATTAGTGCACATTTAAAAAGTGTGAAAGCCTCGCCGTTGGATGTCAGTCCAGCTGTACGCCCGACACACGACAGTGACATCATCAAGTGGTGACTCAACCCCTGGACACACTGCTGTGGAGCTGTGTGTTTGTGTGCGTTTGTGTGCGTTTTTAGTTGTCCACCCACTCCTGATGAGTCACCTCCAGCACAGCAGGGCCACAGCAACGCCAGCTATATATAGACAAAAGTGGAGATGTAGGAGGAGTCAGTCAAAGTGGCTAAAAGATGATGGTCATTAGAAGTGCAGACTGCAGGGGCAACAGTGTCTAATGTGTCAAGACAGAGCTGAGGGGACTATACATTTGGACAGGATGTGTCCCCTAAAACAGTGGTTCCCAAACTGTTTATAAGCACTTTGATGATCAGTCATGTACATACTTGAACACAATTGATGCAAATGGTTGAAAGGTTATTACATAACAGATTTTGTATTTTGAAATCACAGGATATTTTTGTCTTTATTCAAACCTAGTGGTTCACATTTCTTGTTACATTGTGTGAGCAGTGTGTTTATGTCAGTAGACCTCACACCTCTACAAAATATTATAGTGAGGATAAAATAGACTACAAACTTTACTGAGTCAAATGATTTTGGCCACTCAGTTCTACAGGAATCCAATGAATGAAGTGTGCTCTCATTAATGCTTCAGTGATGACTCATAACTTTCTCTTTTTTCCCATCAGGCCTTGCAGCAGGTCGGAGTGTTCCAGTCAGCGCTGCCCCACAGAACTCTGGGTAGAACACAGTCATCTCCCGCCACAGCGACTGTGAATCCCATCAAGCACCTCTTCACTACCGGTCAGTGTGCTGCCTGTGCAGCTGGACTGTGATTGGATGACACCTCCACTTTAACTCCGCTAACATACGCTACAGGGATTGTTGCCTAGCAACAGAGAGCTAACAGTGTGCTGTCCAACATCTCAAGTGAACCAAATAGACTGAAATACAGCCCATTATTTAATCATTCATTGTTTGTCACTCATTTCCTACTTTATCACATGAGTCACTGCTGCTCACTGTTTGTTAAGATGTCATGATATTCTTAAATGTTATCAAATGTCCCCTAGGCTTTCAAGAGGAAAAAAGGTGATGGTACATTTGTACCATCACCTTTTTTCTTGAGCAGTCATATCCAGTGAAATCTGCCCGAGTACACTCTGAGTGATGAGGGTCTGTACATGATGCAGGATTAGGAGGTTATTGATATGTGCGTTATATGTGTATTAGAGTTGTTATTATGAAGATGGCTCTCCTTTTCCTCAAAGAAACTAGAGTGAATGCTGAAGTAGTGAGGGTTTAAATCACTAATGAGTGAGTGAAGTTGAGCAGTGTGATGTGACTCTGTTGTTGGTGTGCAGGACTTGTTTATGACAGTCTGATGCTAAAGCACCAGTGCATCTGTGGGAACGCTCACATCCACCCGGAGCATGCGGGCCGAGTGCAGAGCATCTGGTCCAGACTGCAGGAGACGGGCCTGCTGAGCCGCTGTGAGGTACACACCACAACAATGTCTGTTATTACATCAGTTTTGCTTCTGTTAAAGCACACCAGCAGCTATCTCCATCATTTATTTGGCAGCTTAAAAGATTTTTCACAAAACCATATCATCACCAAAATCATATCAATATGCCACTTGAAGCTAAAGACGTTGACATAGAAATGCTGTATTATGAAAACTAAAACAAAAAAAAATTAATCATGACTGAAATCACTATTATTCAAGACTATTATTTATGTCAAACGAACCATCTTTTAAAAGCCACTGCCACATATCATTCAGAGCAGGATTAAATAATGCATAATAATTGCATGATGCTGCCCCATCTGTCTGAAAATACTGTTTCTCTGTAATATTTTAGTCAAATGCCAAAAAGCCTGTTGCTTTCCTCTGTCTTGTGCGAATGGAAAAGCACTAAAGCTTTACTCATCATTGTGTGTATGTGAGCAGAGGATCCGTGGGAGGAAAGCATCTTTGGACGAGATCCAGACGGTCCATTCAGAGTTCCACACTCTGCTCTACGGCACCAGCCCGCTCAACCGCCACAAACTGGACCACAAGAAGCTGCTAGGTACTGCCCCCTCTGCCTGTCTGTCTGGGTCAAACTCTCAGCCGTCACTTTACACTCATCCATAACATGTGCTCCCAATGTCCAGGTCCAATCAGCCAGAAGATGTACGCTGTTCTCCCCTGTGGTGGTATTGGGGTAAGAGGCCTTGTCTACTGAAAATACAGAAGTCAGAGACTTTTCACTTTAGTAGTTATTGGAAAGATGCCCTTATTGCCTATGAATTTAGTATGTGAGTGGTTCTTCCAGATTGGCAGTCACATTTCCTTCAGACAGCTCCAGGGCAGCTGTGGCCACTCCCCACCACCGAGTGTGGCCACTGAGGATTTTATGAAAAGTGGATTACAGTTTGTGTTTTTTTGTTTTTTTTTACTTGTGCTATTTATTTCAAGCTATTTTTATACTGAAGTGCACCACTTTAGGATGCATTGACTTGCCATAATGGGTTTAAAGAAGAATTATTATGTTTTGTCTACTATACAGTTTTAATCACCAGTGGATCATTATTTTATGTTTTGGAGGTCTTTAATTTTTAAATTTTGTATAATATGCCCCCTTTAAAGATTGTGACTTTACTCAACATGACTCAAAGTTACTTTTACTACAGATCTGTACTCAAGTACACCTGTTGTACTCAAGTACACCTGATGTTCAGAGTACACCTGGTCAGCCTGCAAAGAAAGTCTGAATCAGCATCTGTATAAATAGTGCTGGGGTTGATTTGAGCTGAGAATACGACCAAACACCATCCTAAAGTTAACCACTGGACAAAATGGAAACATGAAGTACATGTACAAGCAATGAAAGACTGGAGTTAATGAAAGACAGGAGTTCATGCCTAACTTTGCCACTCATGTATCTGCATTTTATTCAAATATACTTTTCAAAACATAAAGTACTGTTGAAATGAACATTATGTATTGACCCTGTGCTGCCCCCTACAGGTGGACAGCGACACAGTGTGGAATGAGATGCACTCCTCAGCGGCCGTGCGCATGGCAGTGGGTTCTGTCATTGAGCTGGCCTTTCGAGTGGCAGCGGGGGAGCTCAAGGTAACGCACACACACAAACGCACACTAGCACATACAAACATACACAAGCGCACACCAACACACACAAGTGCACACTGTTTTTGTGCCCTTCTAATAATAAATCTAAAGGCACAGTGCCAGGACAAGGCCAGGAGACCTTCATGTGCACACAGAAACAGGAAATCTACACATTCTCTGCACTTTATACATGTAATGTTGTGGATGTTTGTTGTTTAGGTTTTATTAAACTTCCCTATTACTGGAATGTTCCCTGTTACAAGACAATGTTTAAGGGAGATGTTAAAGCAATGAGACTGTTAAGTGATGATTTAATTGTACTTTTTCTTACTTTCTTCCGGGTTCAGTGGAATTTATGTTCAATTCGTAGTGCCCAAAGTGCCTTACAGAATAAGAAAGAAATTAAAATCACAATACAAACAAATCAAAACATAAATAATCATGAAATTAACATCAAAAGAGAAGAGTGCCAAATAAAAACCTTTCAATCATATGCACAACTAAACAGAACCATTTTGAGCCTGGATAAACATTGTAAAAGTAGAGGCCTGTTTCACATCTTCAGGACAACTGAAACGCTGATTCCCCATGTTTAGTCCAGACTCTGGGCACCAGCAGGAGGCCAGTCCCTGAAGTCCTCAGAGTGCGAGATGGTTCATATGGCACTAACATGTCAGGGATGTAGTTTGGTGCTAGGCCATAGAGAGACTTGTACACAAGCAGCTGCTTTAAAGTATATTCTCTGAGCCATAGGAAGCCAGTGCAGAGACCTGAGCATAAGACTTATGTGCTCGTACCTCCTGGTTCTAGTCAGGACATGGCTAAGTCTCTTCAAGTAGTGGAGGCAATATACCTTTAATTTTTGCAATGTTTTTTAGATGGTAAAAAGCTGCAGATGTTATTGATTTGATGTGGCTGTTAAAGTTCAAGTCTGAGTCCATTATTACCCCTAGATTTCTAGCCTGTTTTAAAGGTTAATGGCAGATTTTAACCTGCTCCAGGGTTTTGGACCATATTGTTCCATCCATCCATATTCTTCCGTTTATCCGCGGCCGGGTCACAGGTGCAGCAGTCTAAGCAGGGACTCCCAGACTTTCCCCCACCCCAGACATTTCCTCCAGCTCCTCCGGTGGGGACCCCGAGGCGTTCCCAGACCAGCCGAGAGACATTGTACCTCCAGTGTGTCCTGGGTCTACCCCGGGGCCTCCTACCAGTGGGACATGCCCGGAACATCTCCGGAGGGAGGCATCCAGGAGGCACGATACTGTTGAAAAATGTAAAATTGAACAGTTGTATTTTAATCAGTGCAGATACACAGAGATAATATTATACTCAATATAAATTGAAGTATTTTATAATGTTAGTTAAAAATGATTTATTTCATATTCTGAACTGTCTTTGTGTTGTGTTTTACCAGAATGGCTTTGCAGTGGTGCGACCACCAGGGCACCATGCGGAGGAGTCCACTGCCATGTCAGTACACAGGACCACTCATTGTAGCTCATTGTACATTGTAGAATATTGTTCTTTAAACTGTGCTGATTTATAACCTGTTATTATCATGTGACCACAGGGGCTTCTGCTTCTTCAACTCAGTCGCCATCACAGCCAAGTTACTGCGACAGAAACTGGGAGTGGGCAAAGTGCTCATAGTAGACTGGGTAAACTCTCAGCTTATACTCACCATGAAAAGCTGTTACAACATTGAACTACTTGTGTAACTTGGGAGAGGTCTAAAGGCACATCTTTGCTGCAGGACATTCACCATGGCAACGGGACCCAGCAGGCATTCTACAGCGACCCCAATGTCCTCTACATCTCCCTGCACCGATACGACGATGGGAACTTCTTCCCTGGCAGTGGCGCCCCTGAGGAGGTACTGCTATTTCAGTCGCTGCTCGTCCCTCTGCCGCACATATATGAGCATGTAGTAACACACACAAGCGTATATTAAAACACACGCGCCTGTAGGTAACAGTCACACACGAGCGTGTAGTAACAGACGCACACATGAGCTTGTAATAACAGTCACACACATGAGCCTGTAGTAACAGTCACACACATGAGCGTGTAGTAACAGTCACACACATGAGTGTGTAGTAACAGTCACATGCATGAGCATGTAGTAACAGTCGCACACATGAGTCTGTAGTAACAGTCACACACGAGCATGTAGTAACAGTCGCACACACGAGCCTGTAGTAACAGTCACACACGAGCCTGTAGTAACAGTCGCACACATGAGCATGTAGTAATATACATGAGCGTGTACTAACAGTCGCACACATGAACATGTAGTAACACACATGAGCCTATAGTAACAGTCACACACGAGCGTGTAGTAACACACATCAGTGTGTAGTAACACACATCAGCGTGTAGTATCACACATCAGCGTGTAGTAACACACATCAGTGTGTAGTAACACACATCAGTGTGTAGTAACACACATCAGCGTGTAGTGTATAGTAACAGTCACACACATGAGTGTGTAGTTACACACATGTGCATGTAGTAACAGTCGCACACGTGAGCATGTAGCAACACACATGAATGTGTAGTAACAGTCACATACGTGAGCATGTAATAACACACATGTAGTAAGTGTGTAGTAACAGTCGTATTTCTGCAGGTGGGATCTGGTGCAGGTGTGGGCTTCAATGTAAATATCGCATGGACTGGAGGAGTGGATCCACCCATGGGGGATGTGGAATACCTCACTGCTTTTAGGTAAACATCTGTACAAAATAGAGTTAAATGTGCTGTAAGATATTGCATGTGTTACCTTTACTGAACATAACACAGAAACATAAACTATAATGAGAATCTAATGCCTGGTGATTTGTCCACACACACATGTAGATGTGCTGCTGAGTGGCTCTGTGTTCTGCAGATGTGATTTGTAGGTAAAGCAGTGTGAGCACACTGAAGCTGTGAACAAAGCCACATCACAGTGTGTCAGCTGTGAATTAACAGGTTTTCAACGTGAGAAGCAGGGATGCCCTCCCGCAGTGACAGGCTTTTAGCAACATGAGTGTTGGGTTTAACTCTGTATTTGTGTCTCAGGAGTGTGGTGATGCCCATTGCCCAGCAGTTCAGCCCTGACGTGGTGCTAGTGTCCGCGGGCTTCGACGCAGTGGAGGGGCATCAGTCTCCTCTGGGGGGGTACAAGGTCTCAGCTAAATGTGAGTACCACTGCTTATCTTGGTGACATGAGGGTGCCTGGTCCATGTGCTCTGTGATGGGGTGCCATATTAATGCGGGTGTTGTTTGTGAGCAGGTTTCGGTCAGCTGACGCAGCTCCTGATGGGTCTGGCTGGTGGGCGGGTTGTCATGGCGCTGGAGGGTGGTCATGACCTCACTGCCATCTGTGACGCCTCTGAGGCGTGTGTATCAGCGCTGCTGGGAGAGCCGGTGAGACACAGCACCTGTCACTGCCCTCCACCTTTACATGGGGCAGAGACACCACTACGGCTAACGTTTACTGTTGGAAATGTAAAATACTTCATTCTTCAATAATATAATCAAGCACTGAGATCCCCCTTAAAAACAAATGGATAATCTCATGGGCTACCCTTAAATAAATAATATACAAAATATATAACACAAATATAGACTGCCTCAGTGTATGGGGGCAGCATACTCTCCTACTGGTTTCTCTTCATTTTATCATTACAGCAGCATTAACAATGAATGAATAAATAGATTAGCCAAAACTGTTTATTATTATTTATAAAATATGTTTATATTAACTAAACTATATTAACTGACAAGGTACACGGTTCCACAACAACATGGTTCCATCTAGTGTTGAAGCATTTAACTAACACTTTTGAGCAATAAGCAGTACTCTTCTCTTAGTATATGTTTAGTACATATGGTTTGTTGTTTGAGTCATCTTACGTTTGTGTTTTGTCATGTGTCAGTGCGAGTCGTTTCAGTGGCCTCAGGAGCAGCCCTGTCCAAAGGCGTGTTCATCACTCGAGGCCGTCATAGACATCCAGAGTAAGCAGCAACTTTTATAAGACATAATCACTTTTATAAGACTTCTCCCGTGTCATGTATGAGACGCTTTGACTGTGGTGCCCCTCAGGTAAACACTGGCCCTGTCTGCACAGCCTGTCCCCGTCCACAGGACACATGCTGCTGGACAGTCCTCAGGGACAGTCAGAGAGGGACGAGGCCGAGACCGTCAGTGCCATGGCCTCTCTCAGTGTGGACGTGGAGTCCAGCTCTGCAGCAGACAGCTCCCATAACACCAGGTCTGAGACTACACTGGCACTACAGCAAAGCATCAGTAGTTTATTACCAACAGTTTTCTTATTTCTAATTGTATTTATTTGTAAAGGGGAAAGCATATATTAATGAACATTTAAAATGTAAATGAGGCTAATTTCAATCATCAGTCTCTAGACAGGTTGATGTCAGTCTATAGGACAGGGAAAAGAACGGCAACAATTACACAAAAGCAAATTTAACTCATACACATTCACTATACATACAATTATAAGAACAGTTCATTTGAAGTTAAAAGTTATACCAACAACCCGTCAATATAAAATGTTATTTTGTTATACATGGTGACATATTTGACCCTCCAACAACTACTGTTTTAAAGCTTTAGAAAATGCTGCCAGTGTTGAGTGTCTCGTATATGATGAGGCACTGTGTTCCATGTCTGACCTGCTTGATAAGCAAAAGATAGTTGTCCAAAAGCACTGCTTCTACTGGACAAACAAACCAAGCACTATCTTTCTCTCTCGTGCTGTTATGGACCACTGACATGAAACTGCACACACAGCCTCGTAAGAGTATTGTATGTCCATTCATAGCAGTTCAACAACACATTGTTTGTAGTCCTGTTTATTTATGTAAAACAGTACGCTCCTGCTAGATAAGCTGGTGTAAGTGGGAGCTTCCCATTCTTTCTAAATACTGAAATATAAAAGATACAAGCTGTCTTCATCTCATGAATTCATAATGCAGTGTACTCATATATGTGTGTGTGTGTGTGTGTGTGTGTGTGTGTGTGCAGGTCCACAGAGGAGCCCATGGAGCAGGAGCCTGTTTTGTAGGAGGACTCTTACAGAGAAGCACATGTAAACTCTACGTCGCCTCCTTGTGGCACGTGCTCTTCTTTCCCCTGCCTTCACTGGTGTGTTGTCGTCACACCTGCAGCAGGGAGGACTTTTATTCTGAGGCGCAGGATCGGGGCTTGTGTCGCCTTCGGCACAAACTCACAACGATCTTGTTCTGGTTGGAGGAGGAGCAGACGACTTGTTGGCATCTCCGTGGCAACCAGAGGGAGAACAGTCGTTACAGCACTGAGCTTTGACCTCGTCCCCTTTTTCCCCTGTCTACAGAGGACTTTTAAACAGGCAGCGCGCGGACGACTTGTCCACTGACCTGTTATTTTGAGACAAAAAGGAAAAAAACTCTGATATGATCAGAGGGGGATGAGGAACTAGGTGCCTTTTTGTCCACAGAAATAAACGGTTGAATTTGAAAACCACATAAAACCACCACCGGAACACCTCAGCAAAAAACTCAACAAAACAAAAACAAAGATACAATCAGCCCACATAGGCCTGAGTCACGCTCACCACTGTCAGTGTCACCTCATCTTCTCTTCATGTCGATGCCTTAATTTGTTGTTCATTTAGTGACCACAAGAGGGAGGTGTCATATGCTGTTTAGATTTGAGTATTCCAACATACAGTGAAGCCATCATACCTCACCAGAGAGCGCCATGTAACATCTCCACCGAATATTGTTTTATGTAAATACAACTGTACATAGTAATAGCCCAGAATATTTACAAATTACACAGTACCTTTTAAAAGGTCATCTTAAATATGTATAAATATTTATTAACATTGGGTTGGGGCCCAGAAGTCTGCACAGTGAATGTTACGTAGAGCAAAACATTTTGAAAATGTTAGAAAAGACAAAAAAAACTGTTAACAAAATAAGAAGAAATAGGAAACTCTACAGCTGGTAGTTAAAAACCTCATATCAGTGCATGAATGTTTTAATACTATAACTTTTGTATATGGGGTCTTGGTCGGAAGATCAGTCAGTGGAAATGTTGGTAATACCTTCAAAATGATTAATTAACCAAATTAATTAAGTGTTTAAGATCTACGCAAAATGTTTCCATACAGTTGTATAATTGTATGTACAGCAGTTTGACTTTTGTACTACACAATGAGGTAGTACAGTGAACTCCATTTGAAATACACCTGTTGTACATTTCTTGAAAATTATGATGATATTGCAGATGACCAAAGCCCTGCTAAGTGCTAATTTGCTAATTCTAATATTCTTGGAGTGTTTGATGGCGTCTCTACTGGTGAAGGTGCCTCAGGATCCAGTGCTCATCATGTGACTACAGTCCCGCCCCCTTCTTTCCATTGGACAGGGAACACTCCTTTTCCTCGAATATTCCTGTTGGATGTAAATACTGCGTCTTGTCCAGTCAGACATTTCTATGACTGTACATGGCAGACACTACCCTGACTGTGGGATCAGACTGGTACACATGTGATGTGGAGGGCTTTGGGAGTTAGCACACATAGGGCTCACACCACCTGTCTGTTTACACATGTCGACTACAGCTGGAGCTGATGGAGGAGCAGTGGTCCAGCTCCTTTGGCAGGACCAAGCAGGCACGCTGCCCCCCACAGACCAACACCAGCAACTACATATTAGCTTCAAGAGGGGGACAATTCAGTATGCTGTTACTGGGGTTCTGTGAGGAAAAAGAGATAGACATGTTTAATTACATTTGTGTGAAACTTTATACCACCTTAATTGAAATAGGCTTTGCAACACTGCAAAGCCTATTACCAAGCAATAAGTGTGCTTTACAAATGTAATAAAAGACAGTCTTTACTTTCACCAAATGTATATATTTATAAATGGAGTTCTCGTTTAAAAAAAAAAACACATTTTTTGCTCATCACTTGGACAATGTGAACGTACAGGTTTAAACCATTCTGAAGTAGAAATGGGTCAGATACTCAGATGGACCCATTCATACACATACGCAATATGTGTAAGTAGCACAGCTCAATTATAGACAAAGTTAAGTCCTCATTCTCACTCCAATGCATTTACATTATGTTCAGTTAAGTGCCTGCTTTATTTTTGAGCTGCCATGTTTGTTACCTAAGTGGAATAATGATAAATATCTCATAGAACCCCTTGTACTAAATACTGAGCCCCTGTAAAGGTCAAGGGTCAGGGTCAGGGACAGGCCCCGCCCTCTGGTGAAGCATTGGACACAGGCTTTTATCATATCCATTAGCCATTGTGCCACTCATCCAGGAACAGCTCTGGTGAGGTGAGACTGTTGAGCTTTTGTTATAGCTTGGTCAGCAATCCCCATTCATTTGAAGAAAAAATTGTCAAAGTTGTCCTTTTCAAAAAGCAGTTGCAAGCCCCATCTGAGTGTCAGGTTAACTATTCTGCAAAGAACTAAACATTTGAACACATTGTGCACCTATTATTAACCCATATTGTACATCACCTTATTTAAGCAATAATCGACCTCAGCACAGAAGATGTGACTCGACTTACATGCCACTGAAAGTGAGCAAGTTTACTGCATAGTTATAGCCATTGAATATTTTTGCACTTTTCTAAAGCCATATTTTTTACTTCTTTGTTGCTTTTAATAGGCATATAATTCCGATAATAAAGTTTATATGGCAACTACGTAAGTCCAATATAGCCTTAAGCTGCAACTTAAGCAATGCGTTTGAGTCGACTGCGATTGCGAATGCGATTGCGTCTTTTTCGTTTTCATCAAGATACATATTCATTGAAAAAAGCTTCAGTCTGGAACTTTATGCACAAGGTTATGTTTTCTACCCATTACTAACCGTACATGCCTGTTTTGGGAGTCTAGTAAATACATTATTTATATTGGTGACATGGTGAATTACCTGACACTCTAATGGGGCAGTACATCTGCTGTTCTAAGCACCACAAATATCAAATAGTACATTCCTGGGAAGGGGAGAGGTTAAGGTGATGCACACTGTCGAAAGCTTTAAGGTTGCGAAAGACTGTTCTGGATGTCCACTTTAAAGAACAAAACTGGTTTAAAATTCAGAAGGAATGTGTTCCAACCATCGACTGCATATATACTGTCTATGGTTCCAACTCAATTAGGGGCTTATTCAATTGTTTATTATTTGGTTCATGAATGTCTTTGCCACACCACTATGTTTATCATCTCCAAACTGTTGACATCGCAAAGCTATTGAGCAGTTCACTATTTTGTCTATTTAGAGAAATGTAACTTTGGTAAAACTGCTATAACTTCAAGAGACTAACAGATGTAATTTGTGTCTTAAGAGTGGAAAGTTACTAAGCAGTGAATAATTGAGCCTCATTTTCAGAAACTTAAGTGGTGTATTTGTACTATTGTTAAACTAAGTCCATTTGTCCTTTGGTAGTTGGTAAATGCAAGGCATGAACTGGGGCTGGTCAGATTTTTCATGTATATTAATGCTTAGCAATAGACTGCTTACTGAACATTACCCATTTAGCGGGGACAATTTGTTCAATATATCAAACAAAATGTAGGGTTTAAAGGAACTGTATGTAAGATTTTGATTTTAAATTACATAAACATGACCTAACTGTGTCCCCAGATACAATGCTAATTTGATGTTCAAATCAAATAGAGCTTTTACTGATAACAATTGCAATGCTAATTTATATTTAATTACGAAAAACTTTTGTTGTACATAATGTACAACAAAAGTTGTATATGTTATAATTTAATATTTTGGTTCCACAGATGATTATCCAATCAAAAAGCAGAATGAGCCTTACATGAGTCTCTCATTTGGGTTGCCAGTTTTAAAGCAAGCTGCATACAGTTTCTTTAACAAATATTAAATTTACTCTAACTTTTAACACACCAAGTTCATCATATCAATAATTTCATTCAGTTATCATTACCTCAACACTAAAAATGGACACTTAACCATTTTAATAATGCTGTTTTTATGCATGGCTAATCGTTGTCTATTGCTAAACATTTGAGGTATTGAAAATGATCTCCCCAGTTAAAGCCTTGCAATTTTATTCACTTCCAACCACACACTACAACAAAGCGCACACTACTTTTCTCTCACCATTTGGGCTCTTTTGCTACATGAGCAAATACTGTATATTTCTTGATATGTTTGATACTGTGGTGTAACTGTAGTGTCCTGCTCTAATCCGGGGGCTGTATTTGGGGATGGGACATACGTCCTCCTTTTGTTTCTGAGGGGGGCCCTTTCTGTGTTGTCTATAGTTTGTGGCTAAAACCTGGCGCCAATCACAAGCACATTCCTGACTATTTCTTCTGTCCGTGCCGTGTTTTTTTTTTTTTTTTTTTTTTTTTTATCTGGAGGCTTTCCTGTTGCAACAAATCGACATGTGTGTAGTTCACATGTAAATAAAAAGTGCATCATTGTGTTCACATGTGCAATACACTATCAGAGCAATCTTATTACTGTGACTATTACTGGCAATGAAACCCCGCCCCTTTTCTCTGTCTTTTCTGTTGAGGTCAGGAGTCAAAGGGAAACTGATTGTTCACTCATTACAGGGTTTTGTGGACATTAAAGAAACCCTTTTTATTACTCACTGTATTGTTGTGACGTTGATCCTCAGTATCAGTTTCTTTTTTTAAGTGGGCCTGTTGTTAAATTTGTCTGAAAACTCAATAAAGCAATTCACTGACGAGATGCGACCCACAACTTGCTCGTTTTGTACAGACAGTTTTTGGATAAACAATGTTTTAGGATTAGGGATTCCCTCCACAGCTGTCCCTTCAAACTGCATTAGAAAGTATTATTAAACTGATATTTTAAAGGTTATTTCTGGCACCATTACATAAAACTTCATAAAACATAATTTGATACATTTTTTTTTATCAAATGTATAATTTTCAGTAATACAAATTTACAGACAATTAAATGTTCTGAACTCCCATCTGCTGAGTGGAAGAATTGCTCATAATTCTTGTTTATTATAAATCGTTTGCACAGCCAGTCTGGTGCTAGCTCTCAGGACAGTAGATCTTGATGAGCTGCTGCAGTTCGCTGGGGTACCCAGTGACAGGGCAACGGCGGTGGGCCTTCACATAGGTGTACACACAGCGGTAACAGAACACGAAGCCGGACGTGGACAGGACTGTGGCGTTGGTGCGTGGTCTGTGACACAGCGGACATGTTTGGAGGAAGCGATCACACTCTGCCACACTCTGATTGGCTGGCTGTAGGTGGAGGGGGGGAGGTGGGGCAGGCAGAGTCGTCAGGGTCTTCACAGTGCTCTGGTTTTCTGAGGAGTACCACCACTCTAGGAACTGCAGGAAAAAGACGCCTAGGGACAGGGTGGTGGACAGGGACACGGCGAGCCCCCTGGTGGCCTGGGAGAGCAAGTGCCATGTTCTTTGCAGAGGGCTGAGTACACAAAAAGGGACAGTCACAGCAGTTAGTGTCAGTGTTTCATCTTAAAGCAAGTAGGTCAATAAACTCATATGTTAAAAAAAAAAAAAATGTGCAACCAAAACTATAATCGTAGCTTTTTGGCCCACTGTTATTGTATTTCACTGTATTCAAATATTGCATAAAGACCTACCTCCCTCCCGTTGGTCCCCTCTGGTTCTCCTCTCTCAGCTCCATGTCCCTGATGTCCTGTGTGCTGAGCCGGGCCAGTCTGACCCGGGCAAACCGCAGAAGAGGACTGTGCGTTTTGGCCACCCCGAACACAAAGAGCAGCTGCTGACAGAAGACTAGAGCCTGCCAGGCCGAGCTGACATAGGGGTATGCAGCCACCAAGGCCCGGTACATCCTCTGGAAGCGGCTCTGGGCCAGGCGAATAGAGAAGTCCTCCTCATCTCGCTGCTTAGCCAACAATGCCTCCAGTTTGGCTCGCAGGTACGGCACGACGCATAGCAGGAGGAGGGAGCGCCAATAGGACCTGCTATTTAAAATGAGCCGCCCCCGCTGACCCCCACACACCCTTTTCAGGCCGTAGAAGTTCTCTGAGAAGGAAGCGCTGCAGTGGGACAGGAAGTGTTTCTGTAGTAGGACGTCCAGGAGCAGGTAGAGCTCATCGAAGCACCGCCACAGGATGCCATATTGTGATGGATTGGATTCTGCCAGGACCTGAGGAGGGCAGCAGCAGTGTATAAAAGAGATTTAAATCACTATAAATAACACTGTAGAAGAATCGTAAGAGATGTAAGAGGCGAGGAGCTGTACCTTGACTGCATGCCTCAGAGCAGGCTTCACAGCCTCCATGAGTGACTCCTGGGCCAGCACCTCAAAGATGGAGGGCTGCTCTTGAGCTGTGCTGCTGGTCAGGTGGGCCCCTGCCTCTGCCATGGTTCACACTAAATTATAGGGACACAGATAAATGTAAGTTATTTCATGTAATGCTAATCACCCTTAAATTGTAAATAGAATGCATTTTGCCAATGCATAATTGCATGTGGTCGCGATGTAATGTAATTACATGTAATTGCAATGTAGTTTAATAATAATGACAGCGTCTCCGTTTTTAGCTTTTCAGAGTTTTATAGAACGTATATTGCCAGCACTAATAAAAATAGATGACATTTATCTTAATAAAGGGCACAGTCTGCACAATCAAATAAAAGTACACAGTGTAACAGTTAGCACTTACCTGTGGGCTGTGGCTAACAAGTTAGCTCTAAACTAACATAGCAGGCATTATGATTGAAAAGTTGTACGTTTTCGTGTCGTTCTCCCTGTTTGGTAAAATACAGCATACACTGCACTTAACAGCATTTTTACAAACTAACAAATTAAACACATGAGATATATAAACAACTGTTTCATGTGCGCACAGTGGAAAGCACAACCGTGCGTCACTACTTCCTGAAACCTGCGTGACGTTTACCAAATGACATCACAGGGTTTGTCTGTTTTGTTTTTCTTGAGCAATTTATATTTACCTACATAATTTTTAATATTTCCTTGGCTATTTTGTGAAATGTAAATAATAACGAAATATCTTTGTGTTTTATTTTCCATAAACATGATGCTTGACTCACGTTTATTTCTGTGTATTTGCATTTTGCACTGACAGCCACCAGGTGGTGACGTAGTCCTTCATTTCACTGATGGTTCCTCTCATGGTTCACCGGGTGTTCACACTTTGATGGTTTGGTCCAGGTATGAGCCCTGTTAAAGGAACAGTAGGCTATGTAAGATATTGTCTGCGTCCCCAGATACGAGGATCAGGGCTCCAGTGAGACCAATTTGGACGCACATGCGCCTCAAATTTTACCTGGTGCTGAGGTCAATGAGCTCAGGTCATGCTCTGGTGCACAGAGCTAAATCCAGAGCTCATAACTTTGGCTTTTCTCATCAATTTGTGAATGAAACACAGTATTTACCTTCAAAGAGAAGCATCAAACCTGCAGATCCTCCATTGTGTTTAGTTACTTAAATGAAACTGCCGTTGCGCAAGGTGAAAAAAAAGATACATCTAGACGCAAAAGGCAAGGCAAGTTTATTTGTATAGCACAATTTGTACACAAAATTATTCTAAGTGCTTTACAGAATAAGAAATACATTAATATCACAATACAAACAAAACAGAAATTATCCTCCTAAAATGAACATTAAAAGAGAAGAGTGCGGAATAAAAAACCTTTCAGTCATAAGCACAGCTAAACAGAATCATTTTGAGCCTGGATTTAAACATTATCCAAAGCAGAGGCCTGTCTCACATCCTCAGGAAGACTGGTCCAGGTTTTAGCGGTTTCAACAAGGAACAGAGTAGAGCTGAGACGATTTGTCCTGTGCGTTTATTACCCCCCGGCGTTAATTGGGCACCGGCGTTAATTGGCTACCCCCACACTCCAGCACAGGTAAGTACTGGCAAGTAACTATATAATAACTATATTTTTAAAAGTTAGCCTTGGCAAAAACAGTCTTAATATTTATTCAATCAATTCAGATACAAAAATAGAGCTCTATATTAATTTAGCAGTGTTAAATGTAGAAAAAATGACTATTTAGACACCCCTCCTCCTCAGCACACAGTTGTCTGCCCCGGAACTTTCTTAAGGTGCTCCCTGCAGCCCGGGGACCGTTTTGGTTGGAACACCTAAGATGACAGACAACACAGGTAAGTATAACTTCCAACAATTCCGTTACAAGCAATTAGCCAATGCACTTACTAATTATTTTGATACAGGCCACTTTAACTGCAAGCCACCATTTCAGTTTAATAAACACTTTAAACTTATGAGCTTGTCATATTTCCTGTTAGCTGTAAGTTTCGGCCTATTTAATGGACTAGCTGTATTGCAAAGACAAAACATTGACTGACAAGGGGTGCCCAGACTTTTGACTGATGGTGTACATGGCAAAAATATAGTCAATTACAAGTACTGATGCCAAATTTGTACTTAAAAGTAAAAGTAAAGTGTTAGAAGGATGTTAGAAGGATTTTAGATCACCCTTTTGTACAAAACTTGATCAATCAAACAGTGCAAAACTAAGTTTAGTCATTTTAAAACACATCGACAATGCGCTCTGGACAGTCAGAGCAGGAGATGCAGTGCTGTTGTGTGTTTATAAAGGAGCAGAGACAAAGCTGCATTAGGACAATTGGGGCTTGTACAGTACTCAGTAACTATGATTTAAAATGTAACTAATTACAATTACATGCTACAATTATGGGCTACTCATTTACAAATACAAGTACAGGTTTCAAAATCTACTCAAAGTATAATTACTACAAAAATCTACTCAGTTACAGTAATGTGAGTATTTATAATTAGTTACTTTCCACCTCTGTTTTTAATTATATGTTTTTTTATATTCCCCCCTTGATATGCAAGTATGCTTTTTCTGTGATTTGTACTTGTTTATTTCACTTGTTCGCTTGCTTTTTGTGTCACCGCACTGGTGACGCTCATATGTACAAGAGTGGTATTTCACCCTACAACATTCACATTAGAGGTCGTTGGTATTGCACTAATCTGAACAGTGGCTTGAGGGTATCCATGGGTTTCAGAATTATGCAAACTTAGGACTGTTACCTTATGAATTAACAATATGAAACTAAATATTTTATCTTTTGTGGTGAAAATGTCAGATATATAAGGGAGCTAAAACCCATGAATAGAATCCTGTTAGGTTCCTGTTATGGCTGTGTTTGACAAAAGTAGCAACTGGTTATGTTAATTTGCGCATTGTGATTAAAAAAACATTATTTTTGTGTAGGACAATGCCACAAGTTTTTTAAAACATGTCACAATTTCCAACTTTTTCATTTTTACTAGGGTGAGTGACAGGGTATAATTAATGTTAAATTATTATGATGTTCTGTAAATAACTATATAAGTACAGTTTACTTGTTTTATTTTGTTTTTTGAATATGCTTCTGAAAGTGAATGTAATAAGGCCTGCTAAACTAACAGAATCCTGGACAACAGGCCCTGCATAACAAGGCCTTCCACATCCAGGCACCAAACAACCAGGACCTTGAGAACCAGGCTATGAACCTCCAGACTCTGCAGCATCTTCCCGTGGAGACCGTCATCACTGAGGGCATTCCAATGCAGGGCATTCCCCTTGAGACCTTTATGAAGCAGGCTCACAAAGCAATTTTGACTATGTAATAACTTATTTGTGGATAAAATATAAAAAGTTAAGTGGACCTATACCAACCAACAATATAATAGTCTATAATAGAATGAATGCAGCAGCCTGTACCTTGTTTCTCATTGTAGATTTGATGGTTCATTTAAGTTCCAGGTGAAGTGGCTGTGTGCCCACTGAACTAAGTCCCCACACTGTTTAACTAACTTGTCATTATTTCTACACTCTTCAACCCATTGTCAGTATGGAAATTTAGTAGTGTATATATATATATATATATGTATATGTATGTATATTCTCAGTTATGATGATTCACAACAATAAAATCACTTTTGTCAAAAGACGTGTGGTTTAAGGAGAATTTATTGGCCAAATCAACCAAACCAACAAAAGCAATAGATAGCAGTTGAATATTAAAGTGGAACTAAACACCAAATCAACTTTTTTTTGGTACTAAACTGTATATTTGCAGCTGTCTAATCAAAAATGTCTATATCTAAGTCTGTGCTGCTTCCATGGGCCACTGCAATTTCAAGCCCCATGTGACATCACACATGACTGCTACAAACACCTGGCCTCAGGGGCAGCATTTGAAGTGTTGATACCTATTAGACCAATCGCGCTGTTCCTTATATGTCCAGATCGTGTCCCTCCTCTCCCCTCACTCCTTTGAGTCCTCCAGGTACTGCCCAGTTTAGCAGTTCTATTTACAATATGTTTGTGGGAGGAGTTTAGGTGTTTGGTCCCACTTTAAAATTTCAACTGTGCAGAAGTGCTTTGAAGTGTTAAGATTAAGACGAGTTAACACTGTAAGCTCTTTTGGAGTGATCTTACAGCTCATTTGAAAATTTTAAGAAATATAAAGTATCATTACAATACTCATTTTGTTTGATAGTATTTATTTTAAACCTTGGAACAGAGGACATGGCTTCATGATGGAGAATTCCTTTCTTTCCTCTTCCTGTTCCTCTCTGCCATCACCATGGCAGCCACCACAGTCACTAACACTGTTACCGTAATGACAAGTACAGTCGCAGTCTCAGCCACACACAGTCGACTGTCCACCCAGGCCAGAGAGTATCCGGCCAATAGGGGGGGCTCATGGCACGTCACGTTACGGTAGTCGTCGATGTGAAGGTAGCGCACAAACAAGATCTTACTGAAGACGCGGTGTAGCTCGCAGTCACAGCTCCATGGGTTACCTGAGGAGAGAACACACAATGCAAATCAGTGTAATTCAATTTAAGAGGTTTCATTTCCCTCCTGCAAAAATAAGTATCCTGTTATATGATTAAAAAAAGTTCAAACTAAAGAAAACGATTCAATGTTTTGTTAATTCAACTTTTAAGATCCTTTCTGGACAAAACCTTATATGTAGGTTAAGCAAATTAAAAATAACTTTTCCAAATTTAGAATTAAAAGTTTGCTGTATTAAAAAGCTGTGAAATTGTAATAACACTTTTTTTTTTTTTTTTTTTAAAGGGTTAATGGGTTGAGTCAAGGGCTGATTCACTTAAAAAGCTAGGTTGTGTTTGCCTGGGATCCAGAATACACACTTCTTCAATACTTTAGGAAGATGTGAGTCTGGTCACCGGTGAATCTCCTCGTTTTCAAATGTGAGTGATTGACAGGTGGATTAGCCTATCGGAGACACGCATGGTCCGTCCATATCGAAACAAAATAAAGGGTGGGGGTGCCTTGACCATTCCAGAAGAGCTGGTGGCTACCATGCCCCCACACTTGGCTCCGCCCCTGAATATCAACAATGGGAAACTGCTCTAAACTGCTCTTAAATACAGTAACAAGTGTGCACTACATAATACACAATACTGAATTTAAATCACCGCCATACATAGACACAGAGCAAAACAAGACAAGCTCCTGTGTGTTTTTATAAAAACACATTCATTTAACATACTATATACTTATACTTAAATATATGTTAAGTATATATATTTAAGTAAATATTTAAATATTTTACATAATATATTTATTTAATGTACACTTTTTGGGTGATAGTGAGGAGTGAAGGAACGATGTCCAAAGTTATGTCTTTGAGCATCTGGATAGGTCTGATGTATTATTATTAATATTATTAATAATAATATTAAGTAGAAACAAATGAAACAAATGCATCCATTACATACCTGAAAGCTGAATGTGAGTGGCGGGGGGGGGGAGACTGGTAAAAGGTTTTAAATTTCAGGTTGTGCAGGTTGTTTCCATCCAAAGCTAAAACTGCCAGACTGTAGAGAGGAGCCAGAGCATCACTGTCAATCTGTGAGATGTTGTTGTAACTCAGCTCTAGCACCTACACATGAAAAGAGCCGGCGTTATGGGCCACTATGTACACAGTACATATTATGTATATTATGTCCACAGTACATAGTATGTATATTATGTACACAGCAGTGGTGGGCCGTGCATTTTACCCTTGGGCCTTCAGTGACGTCCCACTTACACATTACAACATCACCTCAGTATAGGCTGGTCAAGCAATACTTAATTTCAGGAGCATTTAAAACCAATAAGCTGCATTGCATTCACAATTAAGAGTAGGAAACTAAGTTCACAGATACTGTCAAAAATAAAAATGCTATTTAAAGATGCCAAACAAAATGCCACCAAAATTACGCTATATGAAGTTAAACAAGTCTGTCCAATAAATTGCGCAATGTCGCCGTTTCATAAAAGACACCAACCAGACAATAACAAAACAAACTATTCTTTGAAAATAAAGTAAACAGATGATTTGCATTTTTTGACAATAGGCTATACACCAGCAAATAACTGAAAATTTGGCGCAGCTGAGATTGACCGGACTTTAGTGCAGTTTTAACTGAGGTGACTTCAATGCGCCACGTTATTAACATTATAAACTCACTTTTTCATCATGGAGCTCCGTCTCCCTGCCTGTTCGCTGAGCTGCAGGTTCACTTCAGTGTCTCCAAACGTTTTTAAACGCACCGTAGCTTGTAAGTGCCCAGCCGTACAACAACAATACAATTTGCAGCGTGTCTCAGAAGCTATGAGCCACGGGTACAGTTCATAGTTGCTCGTGTGGAAATGATGAACAAACCCTTTTCCTTGCTGGGGCAGGTTAGCTAGGGAAGGGGTTGGCCGACCTCTTCTCATAATATCCAGCTTTTCATGAAAGGCCTGTCTTGAAAATGGCGTGGAAAGTATATCTGCAACCAGATCAATCTCTTCTCCTATATAGGGATAGCTGTTGGATCTCCGGGATTAGTTCAACATTCTGCAAACTGCCGCCTTTCAGGCTCTAGCAAATGCTTATCCAATCACAGGACACGTACATGTCCAGTTCAGCATAAGACCTTCTAGCTGGCCCTGGTTTGCAGAATCGAGATCTGATTGGCTATTGAAACTGACTGTGTCTGTGTCTACTTACAGTGGACAGGGGCCTGCTCTGTTTATTCTGAAGGCCCCAGGCAAATGAAATTTGCCTGACAACACAAGCTGCTGAAATATAATTGGATAAAAACTCTACCACATAAACAACATTGGAAGCCACTCAACTAAGTGGACATAATATGATATAAAGAGAACAGAGAATAGAGAATAGTTTTGTTTACATATTTATGAAAATAAAATAAAATAAATTCACCTTTCTCAGCGTGTTTAGGCCAGCAGAGAAGGCCTTGCTGGCTCTGACGGCCCGCCACTGGTACACAGTACATAGTATGTATATTGTGTACAGTGTGTAAGCTGTGAGTAGTGTGCACCTCCAGGCCTGGCAGCATGTCCATACTGCCCCGTTGCACCACACTCAGCCTGTTGTACTGGAGGTAGAGCTGCCTCAGTCTGGAAAGTCCCTTCAGCACACCGGGGCCCACCGCCTCCAGCTGATTGTAACTGAGGTCCAACTTCTCCAGACTGTCCAGATTCTCAAAGCTGCCAACAGTGGGCACATACACATGGCAAATAAAAATCAGATTACTAGAATAATCAGTTCACCCAATTATTAGATCTGATTTTGGGTGTGTTTACATGTGAGAAATCAAGAAAAACACTTGGTGAAACGTGTCAGTTAATCAGCGTATTATTTTCTATTTTTGGGGGTTTTTTTTGTATTTGGAACACAAAGCACAATTATTTTATTTAATAGTAACTGCTTCAGTCTTTAACATTTTCTCTTTCATTTTTTGTCTTTGCCACATTAGATCTTAGATATCCTTTTTTAATAATTTTCCTTTTCAAAACGTGCACAGGTGTGAACAACCAGAGAGAAATCAGATTACTTGCATCAGATGTAACTGTTTATATGATATTTCAATAATCTGATCTTGTCTTCCTCAGCAATCAGTAACATGGAGATTTGTTTTGTTCTTTTATGTGTTGACGTACCTGTTTGGAGGTATCCTCTGTAAGTAGTTGTGCTCCAACCGCAGTTCCTTGAGAGCTGTCATGCTGGAGGAGAAGTCCACCGGGACTGTAGTGAGCAGATTCCAACTCAGATCCAACTTCTCCAGGAAGGACAGAGAGAAGAACGCCTGCACAGAACAACCAGGCTTATCACTGAACCCGGATGGACTCCAAACCTTTAACAATTCAGTAATCTTAATGCCATTTTAAGCCTTTTGATCCTTTATTTATGCACACTGGGTTTGATGGGTCTGATGCTAGATAACCACAAGCCCTTATTTGATTCCAGAATTTTTCACCTTTTCTCAATTTTATATGAAACTATAACCTTTTTTTTTTTTTTTTTTTTTGGAATTGTTTTTTGCCAACTAACGTCACGCAGTGCAGATATTGCATATTATAGCAGTCTGCACCATATGTAACTATATAACATTTTTGAAGGTAAAGGAACTGTACATGCTGCCCCATTTATTTATCTCTATATAATGATTTATGTTATACTTTGGTGTTTTGGTTGTCAAGACGATTATCCATTCAGAAAGCAGAATGAGCCAGTTTCTATGCTGAAATCCAGTAGGTTAAAACCTGTTCTCTGAAGCCTCTCTACCTAAACCACAGCACCTGCCAACCATAAATCAGTGCTAGTGCAGCCTCAGAGTGAATTCTGAAGGTTCTGAACTTTCACATGAGCCATGGCCTATGTATGTGTACTCTGTTTTTCCTTGGTCAAACAATTACATCAAAAGTTCTATTATTGCACTGTTACATTTTCACCAATTTCTAGTACACAGAAAAGTGCTCCAGTGGTATACCTTGGGCCGTAAGTCTTGGATCTTGCTCACACCAAGGTCGAGCACCCGTAGGGACCACAGGCCGATGAAGGCGTGGGTGCCGATCTCTGTCAGGTTGTTTCCTCCCAGTTTCAGGAGCCAGGTGCCATGAGGGAGGCCCCGTGGCACATGCACAAAGCCCTGGTCCTGACAGTCCACCAGGTTAGCATGCTCATAACACACGCACCGCATTGGGCACACGCGGGAACTCAGGGAACATGGGAGTGGGTATGAAATAGTCAGAAGGAGGAGAAGAGAAAGAGGAGGCATTCTTCATCCACACCTGGAGGATGGAGAGAAGTTCAAGCCATAGAACAGAAGCTGGAGCAGGTCACAGCTGATTCTAAACTTCTTTTCCTTTCTTGTTAGTGCATCTGAAAAAATGCAGATTTATTTCAGAAAGTAAAAAGTTGTACAATGGAAACTTGCTGTTGCTCTGGAGTTTTACAGCACGGTGACTGAAAGATGCTACCAGCTAGAGAATAAAAATAAATAGGGTTAAAATAAATAATAATAAGCAAACATACAAATAAATACATAAATGAATAAATAAATAAAAAATAAACAAATAAATACAATGAAATCTTATGTGGATAAAGACATTAATCTCTTGCTATTGTAACATGTTTGTCTTTATGTAATGAGTCATTAGAAGCAGGTCAGATGACAGGATTACATTGGTTAAGTGTGTCTGCCAACACAGTTTTATAGTAATATGTTTGGTATAAAACAATCTATTTGTAAAATCACATCAAACCAAAAATACATAATTATTTATTAATAATATTATGTTGGCTATTTATTCACAGCTTTTCTAAAAATTAAATTTCATATCTGTAGCACAGTTTAACAAACTGGCAAAAATGCTTTAACTATAATTGATTTGAATCAACATAGACATAAGCTCTTTCACTGTACTATAATTAAATGTCATAAGTTAGATCTGTGTGCAGCAAAGTATCCAGATATTTGCAAAATACAAATTATTTTTCAGCAGGCCTATATTAAATGTAACATAAGCCACAGCCCCTTTTAAAAACTCACCTGTTTTGCAGAAGAAAATTGCATTTCCATTCTGTAAAAGAAACACAGGTAGGCTATATTTTTCAGTGCAGTAGTGATGGTGAGACAGACTGCTTTTGAGATAGAGAGAAAGTACAGCGACCAATGTCATAATCCTCTAATCCCTCCATCACCAAATGTTCCTGCTAATGCTTGAAGCTCTGGCAACTGCTGCTTTCATTATTATCCTGTGTACAGCTGTCTGCATCCTATAGTCTTTGGGTATTCATTACAATTAATAGAATAAACTGAAAAGCAGAAGGCAGAAGGCTGCCTTGTTGTTGGAATCCACACATAATTGTGCCATAAAATATTAAAAGTCCTGTGCTTTATTTGAGTGAAATTGGTCTTGCCCCCATACAGATGTTGCCTTGTGTCTGGTAAAGACTGACAGAGTTTGAAAAGATTTTAAATGCTAGATTGGTGCATATCTAATTAATAAGGATTAATTCATTAGGAACTCAAGACAAGAGTCTAGTGTTTATTATAGTAATGTTAATTAATGTAACAAGCCAATTCAGCAAATTCTGAATGGTGTGAGTCCAGTGTGCCTTCGCACCAAGCACAACCCCATTACAGACCAGTGTTTACCTTGTGAGGGCTCCACACAGTACCTCCTCTGTGTGTGAAACCAGAGAGGGCAGCATTCCTCACCCCTACCTTCAAATAGAGACCCAAATAGTTGAAGAAATAATCCAGGGTCCCGCAGGGAATGAAAGTCTATCCGCTTCAAGGTGGACAGCGGTGTCTTTGTGTAGCCATGCAAATGCCCACAGCCTAAGCATTTCCCACACAACCCAAGGCATTCACTCGAAAGTCAGCAGGAGGAGTGGATCGCTTCAATGGGGATGAAAATGATGGAGAATGGTGATATATACAAGACGTGGATACACAAATTTCCTTCATGGACTAGCATCATAACAAATGGATGACAGTGGAATATGGAATCTCAACATTGGATTACATTGGCAGAGAACACCAGTTGCCTGGGAATATCAGCATCCACCATGATGTCCAATGAGAAAAGGTAGGCCATGATTTGTTATTTAGTAGTTGTAGGAGCTGAAGTGCTAACAGCTAGTCATGGCTAATGTTAGCATAGCTACAAATTAGCCACTATGTTTCTAAGAACAATCACTGAACATGAGAATCAAAGTGGCTACTCTTGCAATTCAAAATGATTCCGAGTACATTGTTTTTCTAATTTAAAAACATTTAATAACAGGAAGAACTGAATATTATGGGGCGGTCAGTGAGTCAGTCAGGGAATAGGCAGCATTCAACATTTAGACCACTTAACATGCTTTATTTCAGCATTCAAAATAATTAAACACATCTCAATTATTATACACATACAAAATAGGTACAGATCCATGTGCTGTTGTCTGTCTGCTCACAAACTGTTGGCTCTCTTTCTGTACATTAAAGATTTGGGGATAAATTCAGAAGTAAGGAGTTTATGGGGAATGGGAGGGGAACGTAATGAAAATGTATAGATCCACTTTACAAAGCTTGACCGTCTCAATCTAGACATCAGAAAATTTCAAGATGGATTTTAGCACCAAAAAGGTCCCGACGTTCCAACATGACCACAACGAAACAATATCACCATGTTGAAAGTCAGTCGACCCTTAAGAAACAATAGCACCTTTAGATCTAGCTATTTTTGCTGCTGAAAGCGATCTGGACTACCCCACTGACTGCCACAACAGACTTCCCTTCACACATATGGGCCCCTTTTTGAAAGCTGGAGGTAGCCGTAAGACATTTTGTTCTTTAAAAAAGAGGTTTCAACCCATGTGTTCTCTGCTGGTGGTTTTAATGAAAGAGGACAGGAAGGAACAAACAAGAATAAGTCCATGCCAAGTCAAAGGATGGGCAAAAACAAACATGGCTGTCAGTTTCACCGTTTATTCATCAACACCTGAATGTGGTACATAGCATTTGGGTTCTGTCTGTTGGGACTGTCCTTTCATTCCTCTCATTGCAGTGGTGTAGAAAAATAAGTCACTTTGTAAACTCCAGAGAGGCCTATTTGGGCTTGGTGGGATGTAGGGGGAAGTACATTTTTTACACTTTACAGAAGCATATATTATTTTCTTGTTGCCAGTGAAACAAAACGTCTTTACAGGATCCTTGGTGTTGTAAAAAACGAACTCAAAAATCAAGAAGAAAGTAGTGGTCCCAAATACGATGATGCCAATATTTCTGCATCAGCGCCATTTTGTTGAAGTGCAGGTTTTTAGGATGGAGGGCTTGCAAATTTCTTAATGTTATGATGGGTATTTTTGTAGAGAGATGACTGCTAGAAAAAAACAAAACTCACTCACGCACACACACAACAACAATTTCAAGTCCAGATTGCTCTTTTTACAAGAAACAGACAGGTCCCACTTCAATGCCAAACTCTTGGTCTGGAGCACCAACGTCCATAGGAGCGATATCAATGATGGGCAGGCGAGATGTTTTCGTTGTCTTGTAGTCGATGACTGTCTTGCCCCATGTTCCGGTGTGTGACTGAAAGAAAAAGGAAGGCATAGCAAATTAGTTTGATATAAGGTGATCTAACATCTCAGGTAAGTACATCTGAGGTGCATATTATGGTATTATACAAAATGGAGCCATATTGCCATTTTATGGCTACATCTAGTAGTGAAATTGGAAACTGCAATTTTATACCTTTTTCTTTTTAGACGGTGAAATGTAAATTTTCACTTATTAAGATGGGTTGAATTAGGGCTAGGCAATATGGTGATAACAATTTAACTGTGATCTGATCCTGAGACAATATGCTATTTTGATTACATCGTTATATTGTGATTCAGTATTTTCCTGCAGTTCTATGCTCAAACACAGACACGTTTACTCCTCCTATTGGTCAACTTCTGTCATGCGTGAGTGAGTGAGTGACAAGTAGATTTAAGTGTGAACTTTCAAAAGCAAAAGATGGCTAGAATTACCCCTTAATGGCATATAAAACATACTAACTAAATGAATTGTGTCAAAATCGTGATCTAAGCTCTAAAAAATGTGATATTGTTGTTGTGGTTGAACACACTTGATCTGATACAGTGGATGGGAAATCTCTTAAGTGGTTTCCCAAACGAGCGAATTTGATTGATACATTTAAAAATATATTCTTCAGCACATTTTACTGGCATCTAAACGGTTTTCTAGCACATACTGAGAACCATGTCGCTGCTTACCGTGCATCCATCCTCCAGAACACTGTAGGTGAAGCGGCTGTTGCCCTCGGCTCTGATCTCAATCTCGTTGGAGCCCTGGAGGAGCAGGGCCTTCTTGAGGTTACCAGCAGCAGCGTCCATGTAGGCCACGCTGTTCTTGCAGTGGTAGGTGATGTTCTGAGATGCCTCAGTGGACATGAGACGCAGGAAAGTCAGCTGAATGTTGACATCCTCTGGCTGAGAGCCCTCGCTGCCATACTCAAACTGTGAACACAAGCACAGTAATGCCGTTGGTCAGTTAAAAAGTTTAAAAAGAAGATTGTGATGAAAATAATCAAAAGTTGTAGTACCTGGAAGCCATCGTTCATGGTCTCGCCGAACCAGACGTGCTTCTTCTCCTTGATGTTCTTGCTCAGGTACCAGTTCTTCTGGGCCACCTCAGGTTGAGTTGGTGATACACATGTCTCACCTGTCTCCATGTTGCAGTAAACTTTGATGGCATCCTGAGTGCAGCCCTGGTCAGGGTCGATCCAGTAGAAATCTAAAATAATGACAAACCTCAATAATGGCTATATTGTCCGCTACATCCTGACACAATCTTAAACATTTGA